>CAUYPK010166144.1:0-104938 GCA_963574355.1 Loris lydekkerianus | reverse complement strand
GCTGTGGCATCACACAGCTCACAGCAACCTCCAGCTCCTGGGCTTAAGCAATTCTCTTGCCTCAGCCTCCCGAGTAGCTGGGACTACAGGCGCCCGCCACAACGCCCGGCTATTTTTTTGTTGCAGTTTGGCCGGGCCTGGATTTGAACCTGCCACCCTCGGCATATGGGGCCGGCGCCCTACTCACTGAGCCACAGGCACTGCTCGGGAAGTTGTTTTTATGAATGTAGTTCAGTTTTGCAATATCACAATTCAGGAGATTGGTTGCACAACAATGTGAATGTACCCAATGGTAGTGAACTACACATTTAAAAAGGATAATAAATTAAGATGATAAATTTTATGGCATATATGATTTACTATTTTTTTTTTTAGAGACAAGAGTGTCACTTTATCGCCCTTGGTAGAGTGCTATAGTGTCACAACTCACAGGAACCGCCAACTCCTGGGCTTAGGCGATTCTCTTGCCTCAGCCTCCCGATTCTCTTGCCTCAGTCCCAGAAGCCCCCACCGTACCCCCCATGCCCGGCCATGTTTTTGTTGCAGTTTGGCTGGGGCCAGGTTCGAACCTGCTATCCTCGGTATATGGGTTCGGTGCCCTACCCACTGCGCCACAGGCACTGCCCATGATTTGCTATAATTAAAAAAAAATTTGGGGGGGAGGGAGCCTGTGGCTCAAGCGGCTAAGGCACCAGCCACATATACCTGAGCAGGCAGGTTCGAATCCAGCCCAGGCCCGCCAAACAACAATGACAGCTGCAACCAAAAAATAGCCAGGTGTTGTGGTGACGCCTATAGTCCCAGCTATTTGGGAGGCAGAGGCAGGAGAATTGCTTTAGCCCAGGAGTTGGAGGTTGCTGTGAGCTGTGGTGCCATGGCACTCTAACCCAGGGTGACAACTTGAGGCTCTATCTAAAAAAAAATTTTTTTTAACTTTGGGAGGCTGGGCAGTTGGATTGCCTGAGCTCAGGGGTTCGAGACCAGCCCGAACAAGAGGGAGACCCCCATCTTTAAAAATAGCCAGATGTTGTCACAGGTGCCTGTAGTCCCAGCTACTCTGGAGCTGAGGCAAGTGAATCATTTGACCCCAGGAGTTTGAGGTTGCTGTGAGCTATGACATCACGGCACTCTACCAAAGGTGACAAAGTGAGACTCTGTCTCAAAAAAATAAAAAAAGCCCCAAAGGCTCAGCTCCTGTAGCTCAGCGTGTAGGGTGCTAGACACATACACCAAGGCTGGTGGGTTCGAGCCTGGCCCGGCCCTACTAAACAACAATGACAACTGCAACAACAACAACAACAACAACAACAACAAAATAGCTGGGCGTTATGGCAGGCGCCTGTAGTCCCAGCTACTTGGGAGGCTGAGGCAAGAGAATCGCTTAAGAAGAGGTTTTTTTTGTTTTTTTTTTAAGTTTTGGCCGGGGCCATGTTTGTACCTGCCACCCTTGGTATATGGGGCTGGCACCTTACTCCTTGAGCCACAGGCACCACCCAAGAAGAGTTTGAGGTTGCTGTGAGCTATGACACCACAGCACTCTAACAAAGGTGACATAGTAAGACTCAGTCTCAAAAAAATAAAATTAATTAATTAAAAAATTTTTAAAGACACATGCTATAATATGGATGAACCTTTAAAACGTGCTAATAACATGCTAATATAATAAGCTGGACACATATATGATTTCGTTTATATCAGGTCTTAAATAATCAAATTCATAGAGACACAAAGTAAAGTAGTGGTTACCAGGGTTAGAGGGAGGAAATAATGTGGAGTTGACAGGGGCTCAAGGAAGGAAGTAATCTGGAGTTATTGTAGGTATATGTGCTCACATTTATGCATGTATTTATAGACAGGGAGTTGCTGTCACCTGGGCTAGAGTGCAGTGCCATCATGGTAACTCACTGTAATCTCAAACTCCTGGGCTCAAATGATCTTCCTGCCTCAGCTTCCCCAGTAGCTGGGACTACAGATTCTTGTCACAAGGCCCAGCTAATTTTTTTTTTTTTTTGTATAAATAGGGATCTTGCTCTTGCCCAGGATGGTCTCAAATTCCCAGCCTCAAGTGATCCTCCCACCTCAGACACCCAAAGTGCTAGGACAATAGGCATGAGCCACCATGCCTGGCCCCCGTTATCATTTACATTATACTTTATCATATATCTATCCATACATCCTTCTATCAATACACCTTATTTTTATGGCATCTCAAATTATGTTATATGTACCTTGTTTCAACATTACGTCTATGGGCTTGGTGCCTGTAGCTCAAGCAGCTAAAGCGCCAGCCACAGACACCTGAGCTGGAGGGTTCGAATCCGGCCTGGGCTTGCCAAACAACAATGACAACTACAACCAAAAAATAGCTGGGTGTTGTGATGAGCGCCTGTTGTCCCAGCTACTTGGGAGGCTGAGGCAAGAGAATCACTTAAGCCCAGGAGTTGGAGGTTGCTGTGAACTGTGATGCCATGGCACTCTACCCAGGGCAATAGCTTGAGGCTCTGTTTAAAAAAAAAAATAATTACCTCTATGGATTTATGTTCTTTATTTTCTTTTTTTCTTGTAATATAGTAGATCCTTTATAGTTGATCATATCTCTACATCGACAACTTCCTTAAGTTGACCTAATTTTCATAGAGCAAATATGCACCACGTGTACTCAATGGAAGACTGACTTCTATATATTGACCACCTCTGTAAGTTGTATCTTGATCACTTGGACTGTGACACACAATATTAATTTGCCCTCTATAACTTGACTAGTTGAGTGTACTCTATACCAAGGGGTGGAAGGTGTGGGCTTTGTCCCTTAGTTGTATTATTTTTTCTTTAGCGTAAGTTCTTTTTTCGTGTGCTATTACCATGTATTGGATTAGGCATAACATCCTATTGGGCATTCCATACTGCAGAAGACTTTTTCAATGTGAAAGACTGGTCTGAGTTACAGGTACATCCTACAGTTACTGAAAAACTTTACATTTAATTGAGACATCATGGCCCAAAGTAAAAAACACAAAGAACTGAAATTGAAGTAAAAGGTTGGTTTTCAACATTTTTTGGAAAGCATCAGCCAAAAAAAAGATGGCAGAACATTTTGGTGTAAGTAAGATCACAATTAGCAATGTCACAAAACGTAAACTTGGAGAGATATGGTAAGGAAAATAGAAAACTATAGCAAAAAAGGACAACTTCCCTAGATGAGGGCAGTTAATATCAAAATCTCTGGGATGATCCAAGAAGTTGCTAACAACTTTCCACAAGAATTTGGTGGCAGGCTCGATGCTAGTAGCTCAGTGGCTAGGGTGCCAGCCATTTACACCAGGGATGGTGGCTTTAAATCCAGCCCAGGCTTGCCAGGCAACAATGACAACTACAACAAAAAACATGGTCAGGCGTTGTATCGGGCGCCCGTAGTCCCAGCTACTTGAGAGGCTGAGACAAGAGAACCGCTTAAGCCCAAGAGTTTGAGGTTGCTGGGAGCTGTGATGAGGTTGCTGTTGCTGTGAGATGCTATTTAAAAAAAAAAAGAATTTGGTGGCAGAATTTTTTTTTTTTTTGAGATAGAGTCTCACTATTTCACCCTTGGTAGAGGGCCATGCCATCATAGCTCACAGCAACCTCAAACTCTTGGGCTTAAGTTATTCTCTTGCCTCAGCCTCCCAAGTAGCTGAGACTAAAGGCACTGCCACAACGCCCAGCTATTTTTTTGTTGTAGTTGTCATTGTTGTTTGGCAGCCCTGGTCTGGATTTGAACCCACCAGCTCCAGTGTATGTAGCTGGCACCCTGGCTGCTGAGCTACAGGTGCCAAGCCATGGTAGCAGATTTTGAGATATCAGTGGTTGGCTCAAGAAATTTAAACTGTGATATGATATCTCCCAGAATGTTTTATGTGGTGAATACTATAAATTTTCGGTAGAAGTAATGGAAGAAACAACTTAAGAAATTAAAAAAAAAAAAAAAAAAAAAAGACTGTCATTCATACCATTCACACCTAAAGACTGATTCCAAACAACTTAAGAAATTAAAAAAAAAAAAAAA
This sequence comes from Loris lydekkerianus, assembly GCA_963574355.1. Classification (NCBI taxonomy): domain Eukaryota; kingdom Metazoa; phylum Chordata; class Mammalia; order Primates; family Lorisidae; genus Loris; species Loris lydekkerianus. Next base: position 100,899 of record CAUYPK010166144.1, on the reverse strand, counting down.
AAAGACTCATTCAGAAGTAATGGAAGAAAGTTCCTGAGTTTCACCAGAGGCTTCAAAGATGACAACATCTTTGATATTGAAGAGTGTGGACTCTTTCAAGGTGATACCTGACAGGAGCCTTGTCATGAAGGGTGACAAATGCAAGAGTGGAAACTTTCCAAAGAACATTTCACAGCTGTGCTTAGACTAGCTCAACTGGAGAGAAACTAAAGCCCTTGGTGATTTGTAAATTGTCAAAGTCACACACCTTCAAGAATCCAAAGCCTGAAGACCTCCTCATAACTTGGAGACCAAATAGATGTACATGGATGACTGGTGCTCTATTTGAGGAGTGGGTAAGGGGTTTTAATTGAGAAATGAAGAAAAATAAATGGCCTTTTGTACTAATAGCAGACAACTGTCCTGGCTACCTACAAGCAAATCATCTCACACACATGACACTGAAATCTCCGCCTCTAGACATTACCTCAAAAATCCAACCTCTTGACCAACATTAAACCATTTAAAATATATTACTGAGCCCAAACTCGGTATTTTTTTTTTTTTTTTTTTTTTTTTTGAGATAAGAGTTTCACTTTGTCACCCTCGGTATAGTGCCATCATAGCTCACAGCCACCCTTAGGCTCCAACAATTCTCTTGCCTCAGCCTCCTAAGTAGCTGGGACGATAGGCGTCCACCACAATGCCCAACTATTTTTAGAGACAGGAGGCTCTGGCTCAGCCTGGTCTCAAACTCATGATTTGCCTGCCTCAGGCTCTCAGAGTACTGGGATTCTAGGCATGAGCCACCGTGCCAGGCCTCAGTAATGTATTAATATTTTAACATTACTAAAACACAAATCCATGGCCTGCCTATGGAAGCAACTTCATCAATTTCAGTTAAGGCTCCGGACGCTGTCCTCTGAGTGAGTTCTTAGAATAAAGTTCAGTCAGAAAGATGCTTACGCGTTTTAAGAAGATTGGATTTGTTACAATCCAAAGCATAATATTTTGGCCCCATCAGACAGTCCACCTCCCATGGAAGTATTTAAATGAGTAGATTTTCTTGCAATGGATAATGAGATGGCAACTTGTAAAGAACCTGACCCAGAAATAATTTTCCAAGTAACCTTCATCTAAGTACAGACAAGTGTAAAAGTGAATGAAACAGGTGATGAAGTGGAAGAAGCAAGGATGGTACAGAAATTGCAGAGACTCCAAAGAAAGTGGATGTCAAACCTCTGATAATGCAGTTGAAGTCATTTGTTGTGGAAAAGCGCCCAGGTATGCTAAATGGTATGGCATTGAGAGTGCTTCCTCCACTGCATTTGTAATAAGAAATAGTAAAGTTGGGTGGTGCCTGCGGCTCAAGGAGTAGGGCACCAGCCCCAAATACTTGGGTGATTTTGCAGGCCCAAAACTGCAAAAACAAAGAAATGAACAAACAACAACAAAAAAAAGAAACAGTAAAGTGGGCTAGGCAGGTTGGCTCAACACCTATAATCCTAGCACTCTGGGAGGCTAAGGTGGGTGATCACCTGAGCTCAGGAGTTTGAGACCAGTCTGAGCAATAGCAAGACCCCATTTCTACTAAAAATAGAAAAACTATCCAGGAGTGGTGACAGGTGCCTGTAGTGCTAGCTATTCTGGAGGATTGCATGAGGCAAGAGTTTCAGGTTGCAGTGAGCTATGACACCATGGCACTCTACTCAGAGCGACAGAGTGAGACTGTGTCTAAACAAACAAACAAACAAAGTAAAATAAAATAAAGAGCTCCTCATAGTGAGCAATCACCGGATTAAGAGACCCCCATTTCCAGGAGAGCTGTTCTGATTGGCCTTCCAATCTACAAAAATGGTATACTTCTCCCTTCATTCAGGTTTTTTTTTTTTTTTTTGCCGTTTTTGGCTGGGACCGGGTTTGAACCCGCCACCTCCGGTATATGGGGCTGGTGCCCTATTCCTTGAGCCACAGGCACCAGCCATTCAGGGTTTTTTTAATTGGTTTTGTTTTGTTTTTTTGAGACAGAGTCTCACTCCAGGCTACAGTGCCTGGGCATCATAGCTCATAGCAATCTTAAACTCCTGGGCTCAAGAGATCCTCTTGCTTCAGCCTCTCACGGCCCAGCTAAGTTTTCTATTTTTTTTTTTTTTTTTTCTTCCAGTTTTGGGCTGGGGCTGGGTTTGAACCCGCCACCTCCAGCATATGGTGCTGGTGTCCTACTCCTTTGAACCACAGGTGCTGCCCTAAGTTTTCTATTTTTAATTGAGGTGTGGCCTTGCTCTTGCTCTTGCTCAGGCTGGTCTCAAACTCCTGAGCTGAGGTGATCCACCAGCCATGGCCTCCCAGAGTGCTAGGATTTCAGATGTGAGCCACCACATATGGCCTGTTTATTTCCAATTTTGATACCATATATTTGTCTTGCCTTATTGAACTGATGAGAACCTCATACAATGCTAAATACAAGTGATAATAACGAGCAACACATTTTTTTTTTTTTTTAGACAGAGCCTCAAGCCCTGGGTAGAGTGCTATGGCATCACAGCTCACAGCAACCTCCAATTCCTGGGCTCAAGTGAGTCTCCTGTCTTTGCCTCCCAAGTAGCTGGAACTACAGGCACCCACCACAACACCTGGTTATTTTTTAAATTTTTTTTCACCTGGCTATTTTTTGGTTGCAGCCATCATTGTTGTTTGGCTGGCCCAGGCTGGATTTGAACCTGCTGGCTTAGGTGTATGTGGCTGGAGCCTTAGTCACTTGAGCCACAGGCACCGAGCCACGAGCAACACTTTTATCTTGTTCCTGAACTCAGGGAAAAAAAGGGTTAAGTATTTCACTAGTAAGTATGATTTTAGTTGTAGGATTTTTTATTATTTATTTATTTTTGAGACAGAGTCTCACCATGTCATCCTTGGTAGAGTGCCGTAGCATCATAGCTCACAGCAACCTTAAACTCTTGGTCTTAAATGATTCTCTTGCCGCAGCCTTCCAAGTAGCTGGGACTATAGGCACCCGCCACAATACCTGGCTATTTTTTATTGCAGTTGTCATTGTTATTTAGCAGTCCCGGGCTGGGCTTGAACCTGCCAGCCTCAGTGTATGTAGCTGGCTACATACATACACTGTGCTACAGGCGCCAGACCTAGTTGTAGGTTTTTTAAAGATTCTTTTTTCTAATAAAGTTTCCCTCTATTTTAGTAAAGACCAGTTTGCTGAGTTTTCATTATGGTTATTGATTTTTTTTTTTTTTTTTTTTTTTTTAGATGGAGTCTCATTTTGTCATCATTGATAGAGTGCTTGGCATAGCTCACAGCAACTTCAAGCAATCCTCTTGCCTCCACCTCCCAAGTAGCTGGGACTACAGCTGCTCACGACAATGCCCAGCTAGTTTTTCTGTTTTTAATGGAGACAAGGTCTCGCTCTTGGTCAGGCTGGTCTCGAACTCATGAGCTCAAGCAATCCACCTGCCTTAGACTCCAGAGTGCTAGGATTTCAGGTGTGAGTCCCCATGCCCAGCCACTGGTTATTGAATTTTATCAACTTTTTTTTTTTTCTTTAAGACATAGTCTTGTGGCTTGGCACCTGTTGCTCAGTGGTTAGGGCACCAGTCACATGCACTGGAGCTGGTGGCTTCGAACTCAGCCAGAGCCTGCTAAACAATGACAACAATAACAACAACAACAAAATAGCTGGGTGTTGTGGTGGGCACCTGTAATCCCAGCTACTTGGAAGGTTGAGGCAAGAGAATTGCTGTAGCCCAAGAGATTGAGGTTGTTGTGAGCTGTGATGCCAGGACATTCTACCGAGGGCAACGGCTTGAGGCTCTGTCTTAAAAACAAAAGGCACAGTCTTGCTTTGTTGCCCAGGCTAGAGTCCAGTGGCATCATCATAGCTCACTGCAACCTCAAGTCATCCTCTTGCTTCAGTCTCCCCAATAGCTAGGACTGCAGGCTAGCACTACCATGCCCTGCTAATTTTTCTATTTTTTTGTATAGACAGGGTGTAGCTCTTGCTCAGAGTTGTCTTGAAATCCTGGCCTCAACTGATCTTCCTATCTTGGACTCCCAAAACTCGAGGATTATAGGTGTGAGCCACCACACTCTGCCTCAAATTATTTGTATCAAGATGACTGTAGTGTTGCTAATGTGGTAAATTATATCAAATAATTTACAAATGTTAAACCAATGTTTTATTCCTAAAGTAACTGCTCATGATTATGATGTCTCATCCCACTCATCACTAGAATAATTGCTGATATTTGGTTAGGATTTTTTTGTTGTTTTTTGAGACGGAGCTTCAAGCTGTTGCCCTGGGTAGCGTGCTGTGGCATCACAGCTCACGGCAACCTCTAACTCCTGGGCTTAAGCAATTCTCTCGCCTCAGCCTCCCAAGTACCTGGGATTACAGGCGCTCACCACAATGCCCGGCTATTTTTTGGTTGTAGTTGTCATTGTTGTTTGGCGGGCCTGGCTGGATTCAAATCTGCCAGCTCTGGTGTATGTGGCTGGCGCCTTAGCCGCTTGAGCTACAGGTGCTGAGCCTTGGTTAGGATTTTAATATGTTCATGAGAGACTAGCCTGTAATTTGTCTTTTTTTTTTTTGAGAAGAGTCTCACTGTGTCACCCAGGGTAGAGTGCAAGGGCTCAGCCTAGTTTACAACCTCAAACCACTGGGCTCAAGCAATCCTCCTGCCTCAGCCTTTTGAGGAGCTGGGGCTACAGGTATGCAACACCACATCCAACTAAATATTTTTTTCTATTTTTAGTAGAGATAGGATCTTGATTTGCTAAGGGTGGTGCTGAACTCCTGAGCTCAAGTGATCCTCTCAAGTGAGCCTCCCAGTCTTAGGATTTCAGGCCTGAGTCACCAAGCCTGGCCTGCCTATAATTTTTCATTTTCTTATCAGGATATTTCTGGCCTTATAAAACAAGAAATGCTCCTCTTATTATATTCTTTGTGAGTATACATATATACTTGTATTATTTCTTCCTTATTTATATTTGAGTATATAAGTATACAAGTATATATATTATATATATGTGTATTATTTCTTCCTTATTTAGATTTCACCAGAGATGCAACTAGGCCTGCAGTTTTCTTCTTGAAATGGTTATAATTTTTTTTGAGTTTTTAAAAACATTTTTCCAAATTAACATGAGGGTACAATTTTTAGGTTACATTGTTCTCACTTCCAGGATAAAGTTCTATTTATAGAAAAGCCTCTCACTCAGGGGGCGTGTTATACACCCCCAAAATGTGCACATTAGGTGAGATTCCACCTCATGTCCTCCCCTCCTTCTGCCAAACATTCTCCCAAAGTGGTTACAATTTCAGAGTCAATTTCTTTTTTCTTTTGTTAAAAACCAGTCAAATTTTGCAGTGTGGGTAGAGTCGACATGTTTAACAGACAGATCTGGCTGCTCGAGTGGTGGTTCACACACGTAATCCTAGCACTATGGGAGGCCAAGGTGGGTGGATCACATAAGTTCAGAAATTCCAGACCAGCCTGAACCAAGAGCAAGACTGCCTCTCTACTAAAAACAGAAAAGCTAGCTGGGCTTTGTGGCAGGTACCTGTAGCACCAGCTACTCTGCAGGCTAAGGCAAGAGGATCACTTGAGCCCAGGAGTTTGAGGTTGCTATGAGCTGTGATGCCATGGCACTCTACCCAGAGTGGCTGAGTGTGACTTTCTGTCAAACAAAACAAAACAAAAACAGACAGACCTATTCAGATTTTCTATTTCTTTTTGGGTCAGATTTATTATGTTCTTCAAGGAATATGTGCAGAAAATTTGTCAAATTCTTTTATCTAAATATTTCTTAACACCTTCTCACGTTTTTAATGTCTATAGGATCTGTACATGATTTCTGATAATGCTTTTTAGTCCCTTCATCAGTTTTGCCTAGTAGTTTAGTTTTATTAGTTTAACACCAATAGGAGTGAGGTGTTAATTCTATCTCCCTTATTTTAGGTTTCCTTTGCTTTATCTGTAGAAGCAAACTGGATTAACTTACTCTCCCCTTTAACTGTGACTTCCAGGATGTTAGTTCATAATCAACTATTTTTATTCATTTATTTTTATTTATTTTACTTTATTTTTATTTTAATTTAATGCTATTTTATTATTTTGAAATAGTGTCTTGCTCTGTCAGTGGGGTTAGAGTGCTATGGCTTCAGCTCAGCTAATAGCAACCTCCAACTCCTGGGCTCAAGTGATTTTCCTGCCTCCGCCTTCCAAGTACCTAGGACAGGCATCCACCCCAACGCCAGGCTATTTTTTGGTTGCAGCCGTCATTGTTGTTTGGCTGGCCTAGGCTGGATTCGAACCCGCTAGCTCAGGTGTATGTGGCCGGTGCCTTAGCCGCTTGAGCCACAGGCACCAAGCCTCTTGTTTGAATTTCTAAGCTCAAGTATTCCCTTCCACCTCTGTATCCTAGAATGCTGCAACTAGAGGCCTGAGCTAAGTGCACCCAGGCATTTTTTTTTTCTACTCAGCACTGTGCTAAGGAGATTCACATTCTTAACAATGAAGACTTGGGTATTTGCCTGAAACTCCACCTTTAGTTCTAGTTGAATCCTCAAATTCCTTTTGTATTTAAAAAGACTAGTCAAGTGCAATAGTGAGAAGAGGGTAAATAGAACAAGGAGTTTGATCTATAACTGTGCACAATGAATTGAGATACTCGCGTACCTTATTGGCTCTCTCTCTTTTTTTTTTTTTTTGAGTCAGAGTCTCACTTTTTCGCTCTTGGTAGTCCCATGGCGTCACAGCTCACAGCAACCTCCAACTCCTGGGCTTAGGTGACTCTCTTGCCTCACTTTCCTGAGTAGCTGGGACGACAGTTGCCTGCAACACACCTGGCTATTTTTTTTTGTTGCCGTTTGGCTGCGCCAGGTTTGAACCCACCACCCTTGGTATACAGGGCCGGTGCCCTACCCACTGAGCCACAGGCACCGCTCTCACTTTTTTTTTTAAATTGAGACAGAGTCTCACTTTGTCGTCCTTGGTGGAGTGCTGTGGTGTCATAGCTCACAGCAACCTCAAACTCCTGGACTCAAATGATCCTCTTGCCTCAGCCTGTCAAGTAGCTGGGACTATAGGTGCCAACTTTTTTTTTTTTGAGACAGAGCTTCAAGCTATGGCCCTGGGTAGAGTGCCATGGCATCACAGCTCACAGCAACCTCCAACTCCTGGGCTCAAGCAATTCTCCTGCCTCTGCCTCCCAAGTAACTGGGACTACAGGTGCCCGCCACAACGCCGGCTACTTTTTGGTTGTAGCTGTCATTGTTTGGTAGGCCCAGGCTGGATTCGAACCCGCCAGTTCAGGTGTATGTGGCTGGCACCTTAGCCACTTTAGCCACAGGTGCCGAGCCAGCCCATGAATTTTTTTAGAAATGGGGTCTTGCTCTTGCCAGGCTGGTCTCGAACTCCTGAGCTCAGGCAATCCACCTGCTTAAGCCTCCCAGAGTGCTAGGATTACAGGCATGAGCCACTTTGCTGGGCCTAATTGGCTCACTTTGGACCAATTTACTTTGCAGCCTTCAATTTACTGCACTGTTAACATGGTCACACCTTAGAATACAGAGCACTATTCTATTTCTAAAATTTTGTACTTTCATGAATGTCTTTGTCTACCACTCTCCCTATTAATTTGCCACAGATAACTACAGCTGCCTATTTTATATTGTGCCAAGGAATTGGGGTTTTAAACTAAAAGCGATAGGGAACTGAAAAGCTTTGAAAAAGAAGAATGTCATGACCCAAAAAGATACAGCATTGGGTTGCGCCTGTGGCTCAAAGGGGTAGGGCGCCGGCCCCATATGCTGGAGGTGGCGGGTTGAAACCCAGCCCTGGCCAAAAAAAACTGCAAAAAAAAAAAAAAAAAAGATACAGCATTATTTGTTTTGCAGAACTTGACTGAGCTTTCCCATTCAATTATTTATTCACTTTTATAATTCACTTAGCTAACTGTATCTTGTAATGTAAATGGCTACTAGCAACTCCTACTGCTTCATAGCATTAAAGCCAGAAAATGACAAGAGGAAAATGAGTCAATGTAAACATTTTAAAAATAGCAATTTTGAAAATCAGAGGTTTTCTTTTCCTTTTTTTCTTTTTTAGAGACAAAGTCTCACTCTTATCGCCCTTAGTAGAGTGCTGTGCTGCACAGCTCACCTCAACCTCCAGCTCCTGGGCTGAGGCAATTCTTTGGCCTCAGCCTCCCGAGTAGTTGGGACTAGGCGCCCACCACAATGACCGGCTATTTTTTTGTTGAAGTTTGGCAGGGGCTGGGTTCGAACCACCACCCTCAGCATACGGGCCCAGCGCCCTACCCACTGAGCCACAGGTGCCACCCAAAAATCAGAGGTTTATGAAAAAAATTCTACTCGTCTTCTGTGAGATGAGAAGAATAACAAGTCAATATTAACTGGCATTGCCATTTTCTCAAGACTGTTATTCTGAGATTGTCCTTCCCAATTATTGATATAAAGTTAGTTGGAGATAGTTTTTTCTAATTGACTTTTTTCAGTGAAATTATAAAGTTGGACACAAACCCTGATGACGAATCTTGCAGCTGGCGAGGTGGGGGATGAAAGGACTGTCACTTCTATGTTTTCTTCCTTCCTTACCTAGAGAAGGCTGTGGTGTGTAAAGACCATGGAATACTTTTCAGCCATAAAAAGATAGTGACTTTACATCTTTTGCATTAACCTGGGTGGATCTGAAACATATGAATGAAAAAGCAAGTATCCAGTATACTCAATATTCATATGAAGCTAGTAGACGATATTCAATTCAAGATGGGGGGAGGGGGAAAAGGGAGAGAAGGAGTGGGATTGGTGTGCTCTCACCTAATGGGCACAAGGTAAGGGTATAAAGCACACCTTCTGGGTGCAGGACACAGCTACAACAGGGACTCTACCTAAAAAACGCAAACACTGTAACCTAATTGTATTTCACATTAATCTGCAATTTAAAAAAAAAGTGAAAAAAATATAGATAAGGAAAAGCCTTAAATTATTCCTGTCTAGAGATATTCATTTACATTTTTATTGTTTCTTCTAAATTTATAGTTGATTTTTCCTTTTTTGAAAGAGGTAGGGTCTCACTATATTGGCTAGCCTGGTCTCCAGGTCTTGTACTCAAGGGATCCTCCCTCTAAGCCTTCCAAGTATATGAGATTACAAGTGCATGCTACTGCACTCAGGTGGTCTAACATGAAAAATGTCAAACATGGCTTGGTGCCCATAGCTCAGTCATTAAGGGCCCTGCCCATATACACTGAGGGTGGCAGGTTTGAGCCCGGCCAAGGCCTGCTGAACAACAATGACAATTGCATCCAAAAATAGCCGGGCATTGTGGCCGGCGCCTGTAGTCCCAGCTACTTGGGAGGCTGAGGCAAGAGAATTGCTTAAGCCCAAAAGTTTGAGGTTGCTATGAGCTATGACGCCATGGCACTCTACTGAGGGCAACATAGTGAGACTCTGTCTCAAAAAAAAAAACACACACAAAAAAACACTTCAAACATACTGAAAAGCTGAAAGATATTTACCGTGAATACAGGTCAACTAGTACCTACACTGTGAATGTTTTACATTTAATGAATTATTATGTGTAGAGTTTACAGTGTCTTACAGGCAATAGCTTGTAGAAATGAATGAATTTAAGATGAGGACCTAATTTTCCTTAATGAATAAATCCTATGTTTTTATCAAAATTTTCTTAAGGAACCACTTTTTTTTGAGACAAAGTCCTACTCTTTTGCCCAAGTTAGAGTGCCAAGGTGTCATAGCTCACAGCAACCTCAAACTCTTAGGCTTGAGCAATCCTTTTGCCAAGTAGTTGGGACTATAGGTACCCACCACAATGCCAGGTAGGGTAAACTTGCCTTTTTTTTTTTTTTCCTTTTGAGACAAAAGCCTTATTTGTCACCCATGGTAGCTAACAGCAATCTCAAACTCTTTGGTTCAAGTGCTCCTCTTGCCTCAGCTTCCCGAGTAGCTGGGACTATTGGTGCCTGTCACAACGCTGGGCTATTTTTAGAGATGGAGTCTGGTCTTGCTCAGGCTTGTCTCCAGATTCTGAGCTCAAGCAATCCACCTGCATTGGCCTCCAAGAGTACTAGGATTACATAGGTGTGAGCCACTGTACCCAGTCTGGGGTCTCGATTTTGCTCAGGCTGGTCACAAACTCCTTAGCTCAAGTAGTCCACCCACCTCAGTCTCCCAAAGTGCTACAATTATAGGCATGAGCCACCACACCTAGCTTGACTGTTAAGCTTTAATGAAATAATGAGCAAATAAGATCATTTGTAAGAAAACTTCAAAACCTTTGTGTAGAGTATTCTTCTTAGCCCTCTGAGAGTAAACTATATTTTTGGAAACATCTCAAAACCACATTCAGACCTAAGTCTGAAAAAATTAAATGATCTAGTTGTCAAAACTCAAAATGGTTGTAAAGTAATGAGAATGATTTTCATGGGTATTCCAAAAATAATTTTATGGACTGGCATCATTGAAAGTCCTCAAGTATTTCTAGTGTCAGTTCCCCAAGAAAAATATATCTGCTCTAGTTATTGCTTATGTACCATTTTGTTTTACTGGAAAGGACTTGAAAGGAAACAAGTTCAGTATATATATAAGAATATATGATAAAACAGGCATCAGAAATCAGAAATAAGAGGCTGGGTGTGGTGAGTCATGCCTGTAATCCTAACACTCTAAGAGGCCAAGGCAGGTGGATTGCTTGAGTTTAGGAGTTCAAGCCCAGTATAAGGGGCTCGGCGCCTATGGCTCAAGCAGCTAAGGTGCCAGCCACATATGCCTGAGCTGGTGGGTTTGAATCCGGCCCTCGCCCGCCAAACAACAGCTGCAAACAAAAAATAGCTGGGCATTGTGGCGGGTGCCTATAGTCCCAGCTCCTTGGGAGGCGGAGGCAGGAGAATCGCTTGAGTCCAGGAGTTGGAGTTTGCTGTGAGCTGTGATGCCATGGTACTCTACCCAGGGCGACAGCTTGAGGCTCTGTCTCAAAAAACAAAAACAAAAACAAAACAAACAAAAAAACCAGCCTAAGGGAAAGTGAGACCCCATCTCTACTAAAAATAGAAAAACTAGCCAAGTATGATGGCACGTGCCTGTAGTGCCAGCTACTGGGGAGGCTGAGGCAGAGGATTAATTGAGCCTAAGAGTTTGAGGTTGCTGTGAACTAGGATGATGCCACAACACTCTAGTCAGGGCAACTGAGTGAGACTTGGTCTAAAAAAAAAACTAAAACAAAACCTAGCTGGGTGTTGTGGTGGTCCTAGTTACTCAGGAGGCTGAGGCAAGAAGAATGCTTTGAGCCCAAGAGTTTGAGGTTGCTGTGAGCTATCACCACAGCAGTTTTACTCAGAGGGATAGAGAGAGACACTCTGTCTCAAAAAAAAAAAAAAAAAAAAAAAAAAGGTATCAGAGGACCAAACACAGTGGCTCATGCTTGTAATTCCAGCACTTTGGGAAGCCAAGGCAGGAGGGATTGAGCCCCGGAGTTTGAGACTAGCCTGGGAACCATAGTGAGACCTCATCTGTACAAAAAAATGTTAAGAGTTAGCTGGGCATGGTAACGTATACCTGTAATCTTAGCTACTTAGGAGGCTGGAGTGCAAAGATTGCTAGAGTTAGAAGTGACAGTGATTATGCCATGGCACTCTAGCCTAGGCAGTAGCAGAAGACCCTATCTCTTAAAAAAAAAAAAAAAAAAAAGAGGCTTGGCATCTATAGCTCAAGTGGCTAAGGCAACAGCCACATACACCAGAGCCAAACAACGACAACTACAAACCAAAAAAAAAAGCCCAGCATTGTGACAGGGCGCCTGTAGTCCCAGCTACTTCGGAGGCTGAGGCAAGAGAATTGTTTAAGCCAGGAGTTGGAGGATGCTGTGAGCTGTGATGCCATAGCACTCTACCCAGGGCAACAGCTTGAGGCGCGGTCTCAAAAGAAAAAAAAAAAGAATGGCCTAGCATGGTGGCTCATGCCTGTAATCCTATCACTCTGGGAGGCTGAGGCAGGTTGATTGCTTGAGCTCATGAGTTTGAGACCAGCCAGAGCAAGAGTGAGATCTTGTCTCTATTAAAAATAGAAAAACTAGCCAGGTGTTGTGGCAGGCAGCTATATAGCAAGACTTCATCTGTACAAAAAGTGTTTTTAAGAGTTAGCGGGCCAGGAGTTGAAGGTTGTTATGAGCTGTGATGCCAGGGTACTTTACCCAGGGCAACAGCTTGAGGCTCTGTCTCAAAAAAAAAAAAACAGAGCGGGGCATAGTAACATATACCTGTAATCTTAGCTACTTGGGAGGCTGAGATAAGAAGATTGCTTGAGCCCATGAATTTGAGGTTGCTGTGAGCTATGACACATAGCACTCTACGCAGGGTGACAAAGTGAGACTCTGACTTGAACAAAAAATAAAAAGATAAAGAAAAGAAAGAAAGGAAGGATAATTACAAAAATTTATGTAGTGATAGGAACAATGACTGATCATCTTAAAAAATTTAGATCCTTAAGCCAGGTATGGTGGCTCATACCTATAATTCCAGCAATCTGGGAGGCAGAGACAGGTGGATTGCCTGAGCTCACAGATTTGAGATCTGCCTGAGCCAGAGTCAAAAAAATAGCTGGGTGTTGTATCAGGTGCCTGTAGTCCCGGCTACTTGGGAGGCTGAGGCAAGAAAACCACTTGAGCCCAGGAGTTTGAGGTTGCTGTGAGCTATGACATCACAGCACTCTACCAAGGGTGACAAAGTGAGACTTTGTTTCAAAAAACAAAACAAAACAAAACAAAACAAAGAAGATCTTTAATTTTCATTAGTGTTTCCCAAATTTCAAACTAGTAGTCTCCTTTCATAGGGAAAAAAATAATCCACAATACCCGAGGGTTAACAATATATTTTTATTTTTTCATATTTGTACCAATTTAAAAATAGGTATGTATTCTTTATGCTTATAGTTCTCAAACAATAAAAGCTAACACATTTATAATTTAAATTACAAGAATAGAACCAATAAAATATAAGAAATGATCCTATATTATGCAAATAAAAAGAAAAATGTATTGTTCAAAATAAATAAATCACAAATATTTGGTTTAATAGCAAAAAGCTATAGTTTCAGAGCCTGTTTCAAAGCCCGCAAACACTTGGGCTTAAGTGATTCTCTTGCCTCAGCCTCTAAACTAGCTGGGACTACAGGTGCCTGCCACAACGCCTGGATATTTTCTTGTTGCTGTGGTCATTGTTGTTTAGCTGGCCTGGGCTGGATTCGAACTTGGCAGCCTTGGTGCACGTGGCTGGCACCATAACTACTGTGCTCCGGGGCACTGAGCCTAGAACAGAGTATAACCAAATTTGTCAAATGGCAGTTTTCCTTCCTTTTTTTTTCTTTTTGAGACAAAGTCTCAAGCTGTCGCCCTGGCTAGAATGCCATGGCATCACAGCTCACAGCAAACTCCAACTCTTCGGCTTAAGTGATTATCTCGCCTCAGCCTCTCAAGTAGCTGGGATTACAGGTGCCCGCCATAACACCCGGCTATTTTTTTGTTGTAGTTGTCATTGTTTGGTGGGCCAGGGCTGTATTTGAATCAGCAAGCTCTAGTGTATGTGGCTGGCGCCTTAGCTGCTTGAGCTACAGGCACCAAGCCAAATGGCAGTTTTCAAATGCCAATTTTAAGAAGGTGTACTACATTTATAGGCAGGGACAATTAATAATTGCCTTTATTAAAACTATGCATTAATGACTATTAAATCCAATTACTTTTAGATTTGGAATAAAAATATTTTTTGCTATTTATTTGCTATTATACTTATTGCTAATGAACAGTTCCAAGTTACTCTGTATAGGAGCCTTTTAACACATTAGTTATTGACTATTATGGTATAGATTTTTTTCTGAGTTAAGACCCCAAAACCAAATCAAGTATATTATGTGTACAACAACAGCACACCATCATTTCTCTCATCTTCACATAATCTGTGTTCTGCAGCTTTAACAGTTTTATTTTTTTTCAGATCAGATTTTAATTTTGAATACTTAACACTATTGTTGATGTGCATTTCACTTTCTTCATGTTTACTAAGAATATGTGATAAATGCTGCCAATCTTTGCACCCATTCTCATTTTTCAGTTGATTTTTTCCTTCCCCAAAGAGCTTGCAATGTAGACAAAACACAGAATCTTTTGAGGTGGAATAAAGTAACCAGGATCTAGTGGTTTTTTCACCATTTGGAAGAACGCGTGTATAATAAGTTTCTGAAAACTTCCTCCCTGTATTGTCTTTTGGAAAGTTAAAATTTCTTACTTGAGGTGGATCATTTTCAACAAGAGTGTCCCGTTGTTTAGTATCCAAAACTCGGGGCCAGGTACCTGGATCTGCAGAAAGCACAACTGGTATAATGGAGTCTTCTGATCTTTTCACTTCTAGTTGCTCTTGAAATTTATCAGCTATGGTTGACATGGAACAAGGTGATAAACTCATGTTCTCTTCAATCAGTAATGTATCTGTACTACATTCTGTAGAACTCTGTAGCGCTGAAGTCTTTCCCTTTTTTTCTGGTAGTCCCTCTATTTTTTCTAAAAGTGTACCTGACCATCCATATAACTGTCTTTCATTTTCTACTCTAACAGCATTTCTTTTTCTATTTTCTGATGGTGATAATTTCTCTGATTGTGTTTCCATCATCTGGGGAGAAATAGGATAAATTACAATCCAATTAGAATTATTAAAATAAAAAAAAAAATCAATTTATATAAATCCCCAATGAGTATATAAAAAGATGCTCATTAGCCATCAAAGACATGCAAATCAAGATCAGAATGACACACCACTTCATACCCCCACTAGGATGACTATTAAGTAGATATTGACAACCATCTAGATTAATGGTTCTCAACCTGTGGGTCATGACACACAGGAACTGTATTAAAGGGCCATGGCAGGGCGGCGCCTGTGGCTCAAAGGAGTAGGGCACCGGCCCCTTTTACCGTAGGTGGCAGTGGCCAGAAAACTGCAAAAAAAACCCCAAAAAACAAAAACAAGAGAGAAAGAACAGGCCATGGCATTAGGAAGGTTGAGAACCACTGGTCTAGATAATGACAACTATTGGCAAAGAATGGAACCTCTATAAGATGATGGTAGGAATATAAAATGGCGTAGCTGCTTTGGAAAACCATTTGGCAGTGCCTCTAAAGTTTAAACACTATTATCATATGATACAGTAATTCCAGCCCACAGCATATACCCAAGAGAAATTAAAATATATCTCCACACAAAAACTTTAACACAAATGTTAAAAATTTTTAAAAATGGTTAGAAGACATAAACAGACAAAGCATAAGTAAATATGAGTCATGAAAAGGGAATATTAGTTACCAGGGAAATGTAAATTAAAACCACAATGAGATTATTCCATGATTAGAATGGCTTAAATCAAAACAGACAACACCAAATTTTGAAATGATTGGAACTATTAAGTTTTCAGTGGGAATATAAAAATGGTACAGAAGAAAAATTACTCTTATAACTTCTGCAAACAGTAAACATTTAAAACAAATTTACAACAATCAATAGATTTCGATACTTATTTGAGATCAGACAGTTCAATGACAGAATAAAAAGATGGAACTAAATGAGGTTCTAAAATAAATGTGGTTGGGGCAGCACCTGTGGCTCAAACGAGTAGGGCACCAGCCCCATATGCCAGAGATGGCAGGTTCAAACCTAGCCCTGGCCAAAAACTACAAAAAAAAAAAAATAATAATAATAAAAATAAAAATAAAATAAATGTGGTTAATGTAAGCTAACAGGGTTAAGGTACTGATACTTCATCACTTAAAAGTCATTAGAAAGAAATACCTGTTTATATTTGTTAACACAACTTTGGCAGCAAAATCTCTTCTGCTGGCCTTCAATCATCAGGATGTTCCCAGTGCTTTTACTGGGCAAGTACTCCCCACACTGTTCACAGCAGTTCATTACTAGGCCATTTGCTGTTCTGTACTTATTAAAACAGTGGTTACTGCACAGTTTATGTGTTACATTATTTATGCTGACTTCATGGCGAATCTAAAAGACAAACCAGAATTTATTAATTAAAATAAGTGAACCACAATAGTACAGTAGGCAAAGAAGTAACTAGTGTCTTAGAAACAAAGAACCCCTAAAGATATTTCAGTGAAAGATTTATTCAGGAAAAAGAAAAAAGCATGTTTCATTATTCTTTAGTTTTTTTTTTGTTTTAAAATCATTCTTTGAATTTAGAAAAGAAGAAAAATAAGACACATAGAGCAGCAATAAAATCAGTATTAACTTCCCAAAAGACACTTAAGAATGACAGAAAAAGAACTGGTTTAAAAGACTGGGTTGTTTTAGAGATAGGGTCTTGTTCCATTCTCCTTACTGGTCTTGAACTCCTAGGTACCAGTGATTTTGATGTGATCTGCTAAAAAGAAATGAATCAGGCTGGGCATGGCATGGTGGCTCCCTGCCTATAATCTTGGCACTCTAGGAGGCCAAGGTGGGAGGACTGCTTGAGTTCAAGAGTTCCAGATCAGCCTGAGCAAGAGTGAGACTTGTCTCTACTAAAAATTGAAAAATGAGCCAAGTGTCAGTGGTGGGTGCCAGTCCCAGTTACTGGGGAGGCTAAGGCTAACCTCCTGAGTTTGGAGGTTGCAGCAAGCTATGGTGAGTGCACTCCACCTGGGGAGACAGAACAAGATTCTGTCTTAAAAAAAAAAAAGAAAGAAATGGATCATCAATTTTTAGGCAGTATTACAAATAAAGGGGGTAAAATATTTGTGGGAGAAAGTAAGCAAATCAATATTATCTATATTCAAGATAGTGCCTGTATTACCTGTAACTAAAATGGACTGCCTGTATACATATTTCTTCCTCTTCTAGCGACTGGTAAGATTGAAATACCACTTAATTAATGTTTAGCAAACAGTGAACATTCTTCCCACTTGTTCCACATTTTTTACCAGGATCTATTGCTTCCTTCATGTCTTAAAACTACATTTTTATTTAACATTGCTAAAAAGAACAAAATCCATCTTAAACAATCACTTTGTTTATAAGCACAACAAATTCCTTGTGAAACAGATGGGTATTTTATACACCTGGAATATTTATTTAAAAGCTAGTTCTAGCGTATCTTTATTGTTCCTTTTCACTTCATGGTGTATATCTAGGATATGTGAACTATGTAGATGGCAGAGCATATAATAGCACTTAAAAGTTAAAATTACCCTATCAGTCTAAATAATAACTTAGGTATACAAATCCAGACCTGTGTTAATTTATTACAGATTATACATCTTGATTTATTAAAAACTCCCTTTTTAAGATTCTTCTGGTTGTCTTCACAGGGAGACAAACAAGATGTACTACAAAATTCTTGGAAGGATTTGCTTGATTCCACCAGAGGAATAGTAGCCTCCTTTGTAGATACATTTCTGAAACACAAGGGACAGACACACAATTTAAGAATATGACATTTTAATAAAAGTCATATTTATAAACAATGATTGACATTTTTCATTTTCTTATGATTTAACACTAGCAATCAACTATAATTTTTGGATGTAGCAAAATCCATCTAGGGCTTCAAGAGTTCTTAAATAGGGCGGTGCCTGTAGCTCAGTCGGCAGGGCACATGTACCGAGGGTGGTGGGTTCGAGCCTGGATGGGCCTGCTAAACAACGACAACTGCAACCAAAAAAATAGCTGGGCACTGTGGTGGGCACCTGTAGTTCCAGCTACTTGGGAGGCTGAGGCAAGAGAATAGTTTAAGCCCAGGAGTTTGAGGTTGCTGTGAGCTATGACGCCACAGCACTCTACCCAGGGTGACAGCTTACACTCATGTCTCAAAAAAAAAAAAAAAAAAAAAAGAGTTCTTAAATAATACGGAAAGTGTAAGAGGTAAAAATGTTTTGTAGTCTAAGAACCTTGCTACAAGTTAAGATTGTTAGAAACACTCAAAAATGCTAGTAGAACTCATGTGTAAGGTAGAGAAGCAGGGGAGGCAAACTCTGCGGCATAAAGGGGGGAAATTTACTCCTATATCTATTTTGTTCTATATTTTCCTAAAAATGCAACAGAAGTGAGTCCACAGCTCTGACATGCTGTAGAACTCAAGTACAATAAACTTGAAGACGCTCCTGCAAAAATTCTATCCATGAATCTACCCAGGTCAACAATTACATACAAAATATTATTTTTACCATTAGTATTCAACCAACTGTTGAAAGGTACTGCTTACTTTTTATATTTTACACTTCGTGTCTTTCGAGTATGTTTGTGAGAGAAGGAAGAAAGGCAGGTAGTAGAACAAAAGAGGTGAGCTGATCCTTTCCGTTGATAAGCTGTCTGTCCCTTCTGTAAAGGATTTTTGCAATATGCACAAGTGATATTAGCTGGTTTAATAAGTTGTTGTTGGGCAGAAGGCTGGAAACTCTGTTTAGGAAGTAAGGCGACTGGCAATAAAGAATCCACTCCTGGCTGTTTCTGATTACGGGGAAATGAAGCTGACTGGGAGATCCAAGAATCTTAAAAATGAAACACACAAAGAAAAAAAAACATGGAATAAATCAAAATTTGCATCAGAAAAATATTTTACATTTTTATTTACAAGTTTAAGTGACTAGTGAGGCAGCTGTGTAAGCACGTGGCTAAGGCCAGACAGCCTTGATGCACAATCCTAGGGTAATTACCCACTTTGTAACTCCCAGTGAATGACACTCCATTGTCCCCACAAAAGCAGTAAGCTAAATGGTGGCCCCTGAAGCTGAGCAATACGGTAGCCGTCAGACTCCACAGGTTCGAAATGTAATGGCAAGCTTACTAGATTGTGCAAATATATTAAGCTCTGTCTGTGTCTCGGTTTTCTCAGCTATAAACTGGTCTGCGATACCTAACTCATCAAATGTTATGGAGATAATGCATATAGTAAAGCACTGCCTGGCACACAGGGAACACTCAAAAAATATTATCCACATTTTCTTCAGTAAGAGGAAAGTATTAGGCCGGGCACCATGGCTCATGCCTGCAAACCTAGCACTGTACAAGGCCAAGGTGTGTGAAATAATTGAGCGCAGGAGTTCAAGACCACCCTACGCCAGAGTGAGGCCCTGTCTCTAAAAATAGCCAGGCAGGCATCTGTAGTCCTAGCTACTCAGGGGGCTGAGGCAAGAGAATCACTGGAGCCCAAGAGTTTTGAGGTTGCTGTGAGCTATGATGCCACAGCATTACCCAGGGTGACAAGGCGAGATTTTGTCTTAAAAAAAAAAAAGAGGAAAGTATTAATACATTTACTGGATAAAGCAAAGGAAATATAGGCTCGGCGCCTGTGGCTCAAGCAGCTAAGGCGCTAGCCACATACACCTGAGCTGGCAGGTTTGAATCCAGCCCAGGCCCACCAAACAACAAATAATGGCTGCAACCAAAAAAAAAAAAAAAAAAAAAAATAGCCGGGCATTATGGTGGGCGCCTGTAGTTCCAGCTACTTGGGAGGCAGAGGCAGAAGACTCGCTTGAGCCCAGGAGTTGAAGGTTGCTGTGAGCTGTGATGCCATGCACTCTACTCAGGGTGACAGCTTGAGGCTCTGTCTCAATTAAAAAAAAAAAAAAAAAAAAAAAAAAGCAAAGGAAATATAAATACATAGATAACTATTGCAAAAGCTTCAGGAATGTGATAGTACGGCAGTTCATATGTATGATAACCATTTTCATAAATTCCCAACATAAATCGTAAGCACACAGAGAAGCTGAAAGAACTTTACCTTTAACGTCCATATACCCAACCAACTAGGTCCATCACTATTTTACTGTTTTTGCCTTATCACATATTTCCTTTTATTCATTCCTTTAACAATGAATACACCTTTTAAAAGACATATTTCAGATAAATTATAAACATGAGTACACTTCCCTTCAAAATTGGTTAGACTAATATTTTAATGCAAATTTTCTACAATTACTTCCCAGACTGGCAAAATACTGTTTTTGATGCATCAATATAGATGGTTGGTTACTCAGTAAAGACTCAGCTTTCTAATGCTTCCTTTAAACAGATTTTTTTTATTGTTTTGCAGTTTTTTTGGCTTTCGGTTTTTTTGTTTTTTTGGGTTTGAACCTGCCACCTCTGGTATATGAGGCTGGAGCCCTACTCCTTTGCGCTACAGGCACCACCCAACTAATGTTTCTAATCTGCTGTATCATATATTATCGTCACTTGGGAATCTTGTTTAACTGGAGATCTAAATCAACAGGTTGAGGAAGGGCCTGATATTCTGGATTTCTAACCAACTCTCAGATGATGCTGACGCTTTGAGAAACAAAGCCCTAGACCCATGATTTTCAACTGGCATATCATTAGAGAGTATTAGATGTGCTGTAGAAAAGCACATCTTTTTGAGACAGAGTCTCCCTATGTCACCCTCGGTAGAGTGCCATGGCGTCACAGCTCACAGTAACCTCAAACTCCTGGACTCAAGTAATTCTCTTGCCTCAGCCTCCTGAGTAGCTGGGACTACAGGCAGCTACTGGCCATAACAACTGGCAGTTGGTGCAGTTGTCATTGTTATCTAGTAGGCCTTGGATCGGTTTGAACCCACCAGTTTTCGGTGTTATGTGGCTGGCGCCCTAACCACTGCGCTACTGGCACCAAGCCTGCAAAAAAATTTTTTATAGACCATTAATTAAATTATTTTCAAAATAAGTTCAAAGCATAATAAGTATATTCTTTTTTTTTAACTTTTTTTTTTTTCGAGACTGTCTCACTATGTCACCCTCTACCAGTAGAGTGTCGTGGTGTCACAGGTCACAGCAACCTCAAACTCCTGGGCTTAAGTGATTCTCTTGCCTTAGCCTCCCAAGTGACTGGGACTACAGGCACCTGCCACAATGCCTGGCTACTTTTCTGTTGTAGTTGTCATTGTTGTTTGGCAGGCCAGGATGGGTTCAAACCTGCCAGCCCTAGTGTATGTGGCCAGTGTCCTAGCTGCTGAGCTATAGGCGCCAAGTCTCTTTCTTTTTTCTTTTTCTTTTTAGAGACAGAGTTTCACTTTGTCGCCCTCGGTAGAGTGCTGTGACGTCACAGCTCACAGCAACCTCCAGCTCGTGGGCTTAGGAGATTCTCTTGCCTCAGCCTCCTGAGTAGCTGGGACTACAGGTGCCCTCCACAAAGCCCAGCTATTTTTTGTTGCAGTTTGGCTGGGGCCGGGTTTGAACCCGCCACCTTCAGTATATGGAGCCGGTGCCCTACTCACTGAGCCATAGGTGCCGCCTTCTCTCTCTTTTTTTTTTACCAACATAATTTAAGGGTGCCACAGAAGTTTAACTATAGATTCAAGTGTGCCGTGAGATAAAGACAGTTGAAAAACACAGCCCTAGAGTACAGAACTATTTTGTGATCTCTCTTCAAAAACAGCTTTTGTCATCAGAAAGAGGCCTATGGTCCATCCATCTATCACTATAGCAAAGGCCTCTCACAATACCAACTACCCAACCCATACTCATTATATAAATTACTACCTTCTGGTTCTAAATTACCACCTTCTTTCTCCAATTTTCAGATTATTTTATCTTATAGGCAAAAACAATACAAAGCAAGTAACAAAAGGAATTCTTTGATTTCTCAGGATGGTATATTGAGTACATATAATCAAACTTTAAGTTAATGATTTAACCTTTTAACTTTCGTTTAGGTTGATGTTTTGTCTATGTTTTAGAAAATTCTCCAGACCTCTCTGTTCCCCAAGTCTGGGCTGGCTCAAAGAATCAACTCTCTAATCACATGGCTGGTCTTTCTGGTGACCACATACTTATCCTGAGTCATCTCTTATCACAAATTCATGTATGAACCAAGGGGCTCATGAATATAGCACAGATACTTCTAATACTTGGGAAATTTCAAGGATAGATGGGTAGATGGATGAATGAACAGCTAGATAAATAAATAAGACCACAGAGGCAAAAAACTAAAAACAACCCAAAATCTGAACAGTGGTCACTTGTAATTATTGGGATAAGGTGACATATTTTCTTATTTCTAACCATCATATTTTCCAAAATGTTATATAATAATCACATAGTATTCTCATCATCAGAGGAAAAGACTTAAAAAATAAAGCACTAACATTGCATCAAAACAATATTGATTAGGTTAATAGATTTCACTTACTTTTTAGCCCTTTCTTAAAATTCAACAGGCTAAAATCACTACAATGGTTAAAAAAAAAAATCCCTCTAACTTCACAGAAATCAAAAAAGCCACAAAAATAAATAGTTCTTTTAAAATAATTTGTTATATTTTATCAAACCAGGACCATCCCTGTTAAAGTTTAAAAATACAGTTCAAAATAATAAATAACAATAAATTAATAAAATAAAAAAAATAAAAAAAAAAAATACAGTTCAAGGCAAAAAGTTTTCCAACTTTAAAAATCAAACAATTGGCTAGGCACAGTGGCTCTCATGTGTATACTCTGGGAGGCTGAGACAGGAGGATTGCTTGAGCTCAGGAGTTTGAGACTAGCCTGAGCAAAAGTGAGACCCTGTCTCTACTAAAAATAGAAAAAATTAGCCAGGTGTTATGGTGGGCATCAGTAGGCCCAGCAGAGGATCACTTGAGCCCAACAGCTTAAGGTTGCTATAAACTATGATGGTAGGCAGTCTAGCCTGGGACAACAGAGTGAAACCCTGTCTCAAAAAAAAAGTCCAACAATTAATAAAAATGCTTATTTAGGCTTGGCGCCCATAGCTCAGTGAGTAAGGCGTGAAGCCACATACACCAAGGCTTGGTGGGTTCAAGCCTGGCCCTGGCCTGCTAAACAACGACAACTGCAAATAAACAAACAAAAAAGCCAGGCGCTGTGGCAAGTGTCTGTAGTGCCAGCTACTTGGGAGGCTGAGGCAAGAGAATTGCTTAAGCCCAAGAGTTTGAGGTTGCTGTGAGCTGTAACACCACATTACTCTACTGAGGGTGACATAGTGAGACTCTCAGAAAAACAAAACAAAACAAAACAAAAAACCCTGCTTATTTAAAAACTAAAATCTGAGGCTAGGTCTGGTGGCTCATGACTACAAATCCAATACTGGAAGGCTGAAGTGGGAAGATTACTTGAGGTCAGGAGTTCAAGATCAGTCTGAGCAACATAGGAAGTCTTTGTTTTTCTAACAATTAGCCAGATGCGGTGGCCTGGGCTGTAGTCCAAGCTACTTGGGAGGCTGAGGCAGGAGGATTTCTTGAGTCCAGCCCAGGAGTTTGAGGCTGTTGTGAGCTATGATGATGCCACTGTACTCTAGCCTGGGCAACATGGGCAATAAGAAGACCCTACCTAAAAAAAAAAAAAAAAACAACCCACACAAAAAGCCCCCTAAAACCTGAGATAAGCAACCCAAAAGTAAAAATTTAAAAAGCAACAACTGAAACTTAAAGTTACATAATTATAAATATAGTATAACTTTGTTCTTTCTGCTGATTACCCATCTTATTTATGATTTTTTTTTTTTTTTGAGTGTTGCCCTAGGTAGAGTGCCATGGCATCACAGCTCACAGCAACCTCAAACTCTTGGGCTCAAGCGATTCTCCTGCTTCTGCCTCCCAAGTAGCTGGGACTATAGGCGCCCGCCATAATGCCCAGCTGTTTTTTGGTTGCAGCCATTGTTGTTTGGTGGGCCCGGGCTGGATTTGAACCCACCAGCTCAGGTGCATGTGGCTGGCTCCTTAGCTGCTTGAGCCACAGGCGCCAAGCCTTATTTAGGATTTTTATATTAAGATAAACGAGGCTGGTGGCAGATGTTATAGTTGTTTTTTTTTTTTTTTTTTTTTTTTTTAGACAGTCGCACTTTGCAGCACTTGGTAAATTGCCATAGCATCACAGCTCACAGCAACCTCAAACTCTTGGGTTCAAGCAGATTGCTTGTGTCAGCCTCCTGAGTAGCTGGGACTACAGGTGCCTGCCACAACGCCTGGCTGTTTTTAGAGATGGGGTTTCACTCTGGTTCAGGCTGATCTAGAACCTGTGAGTTCAGGCAATCCACCTGCCTTGGTCTCCCAGAGTGCTAGGATTACAGGCATGAGCCACTGTGCTGTGCCCAGCCTATGTTATAAGACAGCTTTTAATTAAAACACTTTAATTTGAGACAGAGTCTCAAGCTACTGCTACTGCCAGAGTGCCATGGAGTCATAGCTCACAGCAACCTCAAATTCTTGGGAAGCGATTCTCTTGTCTCAGCCTCCCAAGTAGCTTGGACTACAGGCACCTGCCACAACACTCGGCTATAGTTTTGTGCAGTTGTTATTGTTGCTTTAGCTGGCCTGGGCCAGGTTCGAACCTGCCAGCCTGGGTATATGTGGCAGGCGCCCTATCCATTGAGCTATGGGAGTTGCCCATTTTCATAAAACACTTTATATATAAATTACACTAGAATAGATTACACTAGATTAAATCCTCTAAATTACAGAAACCAAGTAGATTACAGTTCTATTAAGGAAAATATTCTATCTTAATATGAAAGTCAAAAAAATGTCACACACAGAATGTAAATATAATAGATATTAGTACTAAACAAGAACAATCAAAAGTTTATTTGACATAGAAAGAAAAAATCATGATTTACCACTTACCAGGACTATGAGTTGCTGATTCTCCATTCTGAAACACGTCTCCTGTCACATTCACTCTACCAGGATTAAAAGGTCCTACTCCAGTCTTGGTCTGTGAAGTTAAAGATGGGTGTATGTTTGTATATTAACACCAAAATTACTTGACTGAAGTCCTTTAGCGACATCTCCCAAGTTGGTATTCTACAATGATGTTATATATGTAATCATTAGGCTCATATCTCGCCCAGCATTCATAGAGCATATACCTGTTTCTATGGTTGTAACATTGGCAATATGTATTTCAGAGTCAATTCTGTAGTGATAACACTATTACCCATTCCTGCATTTACCTTACTTCTTGAAAGACCGGAAGTGGAGAAATCCAAATCTTTGGTTCTGTTTTCAGTTTCAGGAAGTCCCCATTCAACAAAACTAGAAGAATTTTTCTCCTCCTTTCCATGTGTTTCTATGTCCTCTTCATCATCAATAACAATTGTCTCACTTATATTTCTCTTCTGAGAAGCCAAATCTCTTGAAGAAGGAAGAATTATACAATTACTTCCTTGTGGCTTTTCATTGTTTGATGATGCAAATTTAAAGCTTCTTTGATCAGCTATTGCAGGAGCAGAAATTGAAGGAGGTTGTATAGATTCAATAAATACAACATCATCATCATCTTCCACTGATGAGTTTCTAGATCTTCTGACTAAATGACTAGTTGGATCACCAAATGAATCTCCTATATCCACGAGACTAGTTGTCATAGCTGTACTCCCTAATAAAGCAGGAGTCTGTTCAGTCGGTTCTAACCCTCCCACTGAACATTTATCCATGCCAAAGAACCTGTAAGAGACAGAGAAAAGAAAAAGTTCTAAAATATTACTTTCTGTGCATTTTACTGCAATGAAATGGCACAAGTAAAATTCTTTTCTTTGAGCTATCTGATTCCCATCCCTGTTTTTCCTCTCCTATTAACCATTTAATGTTTACTTCTTTGGAGTTTGATGGAAATTAATAATGCAATTTTTTCGTAGTCCTTTAAAAAATATCAACTTGGGCAGTGCCTGTGGCTCAACGGAGTAAGGTGTTGGCCCCATATGCTGAAGGTGGTGGGTTCAAACCCAGCCCTGGCCAAAAAAAAAACTACAAAAAAAAAAAAGAATTAAAAAAATAAATAAATAAAAAATATCAACTTATAGCACTTAGTTTAAGCTATTTATTCCTTATTATGAATAGCTTATGTGAACTTTTTTTTTTTTTTTTGAGACAGAGTCTCATTTTATCCCCCTTGGTAGAATGATGTGGTATCACAGCTCACAGCAACCTCCAGCTCTTGGGCTTAGGAGATTTTCTTGCCTCAGCCTCCTGAGTAGCTGGGACAACAGGTGCCTGCCACAACGCCTGGCTATTTTTTGTTGCAGTTTGACTGGGGCTGGGTTTGAATCCACCACCCTTGGTATATGGGGCCAGCACCCTACTCACTGAGTCACAGGTGCCACCCAGCTTATGTGAACTTTTATTGAAAAAATATGTAAGTTTTTCTTTGAACCAGAAAACAGTAACAAAATAATTCTATTAAGTAGCAATAACCCAGGGCCCTAATATAATTACTTATATGCTTTTATCTACTACACTATCTACACTATCTGTAATCCAGTCCAATGCCTCTTTTTCTAGTTTTTTTTTTTTTTTTGAGACATTCTTACTTTGTTGCCCCTGGTAGAGTATTGTGGCTTTATAGCTCACAGCAATCTCAAACTCTTGGGCACAAGCATTCTCTTGCTTCAGCTTCCCAAGTAGCCGGGACTACAGGCACCCGCCACAACTCGGTTATTTTCTCGAGACAGGGTCTTGCTCTTGCTCAGGCTGGTCTCGAACCTGTGAGCTCAGAGCAATACACTCACCTTGGCTTCCCAAGTGGTGGGATTACAGGCGTGAGCCAGCATGCCTGGTCTTCTAGTGTCACTGCTTTTTCAAAATCTCTGCTTCCAATGCAACTATGTGATTATCTTTTTGCATCTTTCTTGTCCTTGTACAGAAAGCTTAAGTACTTTTGTGCCAGGCATTACACTATGAGCTCAAACCTCCATAAGGGTAGATTTAATTCTATCTTATAGTTTAGAAAACTGAGGCTTAATAAAACAATAAAAACAAACAAACAAAAAAAGAAAACAGGCTTAGAGAAGCTAACTAAATTGTTATAGGTAAGTGTATGTGGGACTTAACTCAAGGCTCTAACCACAGGCCCCAAATTCTTAACCACTCTTGTTAAACTCAACATTTTTGTGTACTTACTATGCACTAAGCTATGATGAAGAAAGGACCCAGCAGAGATAATAGTTGGAAAATCTGGAGGAATGAACAAATGATGGAGTATGACTGTTACGCAGATGAGAGATGACGATGTATGTGCACAGGTGGTAGTAAAACTGATCACATATGTAAGACTCTCCTGTATTTCAATGAAAGGAGGACAAAAGTCAGAACAACTGAAATGTATTTAAGTATACAGAAATCATAGAGGGGAAACTGAGGTGG
Organism: Loris lydekkerianus; assembly: GCA_963574355.1. Classification (NCBI taxonomy): domain Eukaryota; kingdom Metazoa; phylum Chordata; class Mammalia; order Primates; family Lorisidae; genus Loris; species Loris lydekkerianus. The sequence goes on along the minus strand of CAUYPK010166144.1, from coordinate 73,746 downwards.
TTTATACATGCTGGCCCAGGTTCATACCGAAGATCAACAGAGGACAGACCAAACCCTGCCAGAGGGCATTAGGGCTGTTCTCCGGGAAAAGCCCAATTAGAATTACCGAACGGACACTCCTGGGGTTCGTCTCCCTAACTACATAGTCCAGTGTCACTCTTTTTTTTTTTTTTTTTGAGACAGAGTTTCACTATGTTGCCCTCGGTAGAGTGCTGTGGCGTCACAGATCATAGCAACCTCAAACTCTTGGGCTTAAGTGATTCTCTTGCCTCAGTCTCCCGAGTAGCTAGGACTACAGGCATCTGCCACAACACCTGGTTATTTTTTGGTTGCAGGTGTCATTGTTGTCTAGTAGGCCGGGGTCAGGCTTGAACCCATCAGCTTCGGGAAATCCACCTGTCTCTTAAGAGGAATAAAAAAAGCAGCCCCATAAGACCGTGAATTATGACAAACTAAAAGAAAGAACCCAGAACTGGATGAAAACCCTGCCCAATTTTTAGCCCATCTTAACAAAGTTCTACACTGCTATACCACCCTATCGCCGGAGAGCAACGAAGGCAGAATCATTATCAACATATATTTTATCTCTCAGACTGCACCTGATATACAGAAAAAACTCCAAAAATCCCCATAGGGCCCTCAGAACCCCCAACAAGATCTCATTGACCTGGCCTTCAAGGTCTTCAATTAACTGAACAGTCTGAAAAAAGAAAACCTCCCTGGGAACGTGCTTCAAATGCAGTAAACCTGGGCACTAGGCCAAATAGGACCCAAATCCAAACCCTCCCCCTAAGTCCTGTCCAGCCTCCAGAGGTCCTCACTGGAAGTATGACTGCCCAGGTCCTTCTGAGGATCTGGTTTGCAGCCACTCCCAGGACCTAGCTGAATTCCCCAACCTCTTGGGCTTGGCTGCTGAAGAGTGACAATTCCCAAAGAGTTAGGAAGCCCCTTGGACGATCATGAGAACTGAGCTCTGGGTATCTTTGCTAGTGGAAGGTAAGCCAATCTCTTTTCTGATAGATACAGGGCCACCTATTCCACATTGCCATATTACAAATGTCCTGTCAACAAACAAGAGATCTCAGTGGTGGGTATTGATGGTAATCTACTGTACCCTCACGCTACTCCACCCTTGTGGTGATCACTTTCTGGACACTCTTTCACATTCGTTTCTTATTATTCCTTCATACAGCATTCCCCTACTAAGTAGAGATATCCTCTCAAGATTACAAGCAATCCTTATGATTCCTGTCAGCTCCCACCTTTCACTACCCATCCTCCTTCTCTCTAACCACCACCCTACAATTCCTCCATTCTCTCAATCCAAACTCCCTTAGACCCCATCATGTAGGATACCTTTGTTCCTTCTATTAGCCTCCCATCATTTACCCATTTTCATTGCCCTCCGATCCCAACATTCATATCCTTCCCATAAAAAATACCCAACCCCCTTGTTGGCCCTCCAGCGTATTAAACCACTCATCCTTAACTCACCCTACAATACTCCCATCGTTCCTATAAAAAAACCTGATGGTTCATGTCAGTGCAAGACTTACAGGCCATCAATGAAACTGTTCAGCCTATTCACCCAATAGTCCCTAATCCCAATACCTTCCTGTCTACTATACCTTCCAATATCTCCCACCACACAGTTTTATATCTCAAGGATGCCTTTTTTACCATCCCCATTCATGAGCTCTCCCAATCCCTCTATGGCTTCACTTGGACAAACCTTGATTCCTCTACAGCCAACAACTCACCTGGACGGTTTTCCCACAAGGATTTAGAGACAGTCCTCATTACTTACTTGGTCAAGCACTTCAGGCCAATTGCCCAGTAGTTAACTTTACTGAAAAAATTCCATAGTTCCTCAGTACATAGATGACCTTCTCTTATACAGCCTCTCCCCTAATGGCAAAACATAATTCACTTACTCTCTTTCCTTGCCCCAAGGGGTATAGAGTGTCCCTTTCCAAAGCATAGTTAACCTCTCCCTCTGTCCAATACCTCAGCATCCTCTTACAGGAACATTCAGGCCATCTACCCAAATAAAAAGTGACCTCCTCTTCTTCCTGGGGGTTCTAGTATATCTTAGAGCCTGGATTCCCAATGTTGTGGCCTCGGCTAAGCCTCTATACATCGCTGCTAAAGGTTCCCCAAGCAACCACCTAGACCCACACCAGCTTTGGTTAAGTTCCTTCCTCTCCCTACAATCTTCTCTGTCCCAAGCAATCCCTCCATCTCCCTGATCCCTGCTATCCATTTTACCTCTCAGTGTCAGAACACCCAGGACATGCAGTGGGGGTCCTAACACAGAAACCTCACAACAATCACCTCCCAACAGCATTCTTCTCAAAACAGATGGAATTCACAGCCCTAGGCTGGCCCCCTTGTCTCCAAGCGGCGGCAGCCACATCTCTCTTTTCCTGGAGTCCCAGAAACTTACCCGCCAAGCCCCCACATATTTACTTATCACTTATAACATTCCATCCCTTCTAAAACACCAATACTTATGAACCCCATTTACTCCAGCTCTTAATGATCTTTATAGAAAACTGAGACCTCCACTTTCTCCCTGGCCCAGCATTTAACCCCTCAGTTCCATTAACTGTCCTCTACTCACATGACCCTCACACTTCCCAGAACTCACTCCATGATTGCTGGCCTTTAATTATGGTAGCATTATACCCTTTTCCCAACATCTCTCTCTTTCTCTTACCTAACTCCAAAGACACCTGGTTTATTCATAGCAGTTCTTCCAAGCTCATTCTTCACTCCATTGCCAAGGACGGCTTTGCTATTGTGTCTTCTTCCCACATTATTGTCTCATTACTCTGCCCACCCTCTTCACCTCCTCACAACAGGCAAAACTCTTAGCCCTACCCACCCTTCTCACCTCCTCACAACAGGCAAAACTCTTAGCCCTCACTAAAGCCTTAAAACTTGCACGAGGCCACTCCTTTAACATATACACAGATTCTAAATATACTTTCCACATAATCCATCACCATGTAGCCACATGGCGAAAAACAGGATTCATTACCACCCAAGGCTCCTCTATTATCAACGCCACACTCATTAATAACCTCCTAACCTGTTTCAATCTCACCAGTACTGGAGACTCTGTAGGCTTTATAAAGCCTTACCTCTATTTCCTCAACTGAACTTTTTCCCTACTGTTTCTTCCTGTGCCCCTCTGGTAATATTTTTCCCCTGCAGCTGCTCCATCTATCGGTGCCTGTGCACTAATCCGAGTTTTCCTCATCCCCTGAGTTTTCCTCATCCCCTACGTCTCTTTTGTGAATGACTCCTCCCTAACTCAGGCACTGATGCGTCCCCCTACTCCCATACAAAAAGAGGCATCTTCCTCTCTGTACTCCTTAGAACAGGTATAGTGGCTGGACTGGGCACGGGCATTTGTACATCAACCCACTTTTACCACCAACTCTCCCTAGAACTTAAGGAAGACATGGAAAGAGAAGAATGCTGTTTCTTTGTAAACCAGTCAGGAGTAATCACTGGCAAAGTAAAAGAACTCCAAGAATGAATCAAACACAGACAAACAGATCTTGAATCACCTAATCCCTGGTCCTGGCCTCCATGGTTATTTCCTATTTTAAGGCTACTAATTATGATTTTTCTCATTCTCAGTTTCAGACCAGTAATCCTCTGCCTCATCTTCTGATTTATGGACCAGGCAGTCACCAGAAAAACAACTGCTCATATCCTCACCAGTTCAGACTGAAGACCCAAGAGTGTTCCTGTAAACACTACTCCCTTCCCCCTCCCTGTTTTTCCTTATAGGCAAGCCCACACCAACCCTCAACCTGCAGGAAGCAAAGAGACACTATGCCCATCACTTTACTTCCTCATGATAGATTAAAAAGACTGAGATGATAGGGTCAAATGGTTCCAAATAGAACCACCCTGCCCAGGAAGGAATGAGTATATGAACATCCTGCCCAAAAGGAATGAATACACCAATCCCTACCCCTCGAACTTTTATATTCCCACCCACCATGAGCCACTGTGCCCAGCCTGGTTGGTTGGTTTTGAAGCAGGGTCTCACTCTGTAGCCTAGGCTAGAGTGTCATCATAGCTCACAGCAACCTCAAACTCCTGGGTTCCAGGAATCCTCCTGCCTCAGCCTCCTGAGTAGCTAGGGACAGGCATCTTGCCATCATGCCCAACTAATTTTTCTATTTTGTTTGTATAGGCAGGGTCTGGCTCTTGCTCAGGCTGGTCTAGAACTCTTGAGCTCAAACAATCCTTTTGCCTTGGCCTCTCAGGAGTACCAGGGTTATAGGTATGAGCCACTGTACCCAGTCAACGTCAAGATTTTAATGAGATAATTGGACATGTACATCCCTAGCATACTGCATGAACCCCATTAAAAGAGTGTAAAAAAATATTAAATCCCTTTCCAATGAGAAAGTATTTTAAGCCAATACTTTGCCTATATCCAAGGATTTTAAAGGTACATAATTAATTTTACCTAGTTCTTGTGGTGTCTTATTCATCCACAAATTACAACTATTTAATATTTAATTGATTTAATATGATACAATAAAAATTACTACTAAGAACCACATTATCGGTGTGAAAAATCTTAGGAAAATCTGGACAAAGAAGGTCAATACAAAATTATATTACCATTATACAAAAAGTTAGGCTGAAACCCAGGAGAAATGGGGAATGGGTAACAACCTTGTATATTTAACAAGATATTTAAGAATAAAGATATGAAAAAAAAGAAGGTATGACTTAACACTAAAAGACATAAATAAAGGTACTTTGCTCTATTATTGTATTTAGATCTCCTCTTAGTAGACTACATTAAAAAACCTAGGAGTTTGAGGTTGCTGTGAACTATGATGACACTCTAGCCTAGTTTTTTTCCCTGAAGGCTATTGCATTTACAGCAAGGGATCTTTTTGGATTTATGTTATCCTAAAACTAACATATTTTTCTTAAATCTGAAATAAAAGAATACTACAAAAGTAGTATTTCTTACTATGAGCATCACAAATAGCAAAATAATTACTGCAAGGTCTAGGTACAAAACTGCTATTTAGAATTACGACAAGGACTAGGTACAAAATAGCTATTTAGAACCAATAGCTTGATAGGGAGTAATATGATAGCCTGATCACAAACAACTAACTTTACTTCCTTCCAAAATGCCCCTAAATAGTAGTCAAGTTCCTACCCACCAGGAAAGGAAGAACAAAAGAATAAAAGCAACAAAACTTTATAAGCTAAGAGCAAATGGATGAGTGATGTAACTAACTCAGCTGCTCCAAGACAATCAAATTCTAAAACAGTGATGGAAAAAGGTGAGATTTACACGGCAGAGTCCTCAAAAGGTTCAGGAACCTGTAACACCATACACTGCTGAAACATGGTAAAATAAAGAGGTTGGGAAATCCTAGATCTCTTGCTTCCCATTATATTGATGGTGACATTCAGACATGTTCTGAAATGGCCCTTTTCCCACCTGATTTCCAAAGAGTCACCATCCAGTCCTCTATCATCCAGGCAGCTTTTTTCTTGGTAAGACTCTTCCCTGTGGAACCAAGAATCAGCAAAAAGGGAAGATTTAAAGATAACGACCCTTTGAGTCCCTCATCAGTTGGTCAAAAGATTACCCTATTGTGAAGCTACCAGTTTAAAGACCCACTCTCGCTCTTCTACTCTGTTTTCTAATATATATATATATATATTTTTTTTTTTTTGTAGTGACAGAGTCTCATTTTATTGCCCTCGGTAGAGTGCTGTGGCGGGTGTCACAGCTCACAGCAACCTCCAACTCCTGGGCTTAGGCGATTCTCTTGCCTCAGCCTCCCAAGTAGCTGGGACTACAGGAGCCCGACACAATGCCTGGCTATTTTTTTGTTACAGTTTGGCCGGGGCTGGGTGTGAACCCGTCACCCTCGGTATATGGGGCCGGCGCCCAACTCACTGAGAATTAGGAACTAATTCTTATTCATAAATAGACCAGTCAAGAATTATAAAATATCTAAGAGAAGCCTCTAAGATGAAAAACAGCTGACCAGGCACAGTGGCTCATATTTGTAATCCTAATATTCTGGGAGGCTGAGATGGGTGAATCGCTTGAGCTCTCGAGTGAAAGACCAGCCTGAGCAAGAGTGAGACTCCATCTCTCCTAAAAATAGAAAAAAATAGCTGGGATTTGTGGCAGGCACCTGTAGTCTCAGCTATTTAGGAGGCAGAGACAAGAGGACTACTTGAACAAAGTTTGAGGTTGCTATGAGCTATGAGACACCAGGGTACTTTACCCGGGGCAACAAATTTAGATTATTTCTCAAAAAAAAAAAAAAAAAAAAAAGACTGGGTAACTATTGTTAGTACTCTAGATGTATAAGTAATAAGCAAACATCATTAAAAAAAAATTTGTAGTATAAAAGATACAAATCAAAAGCTTAGCAGAAATGGAAAACTTGGTGAAAAAAGTTGAAATACAAAGATGAGGACATCTTCAGAAATAAAGCAAAAAAAAAATAAAGGTAAGAATAATTGTCACACTTACCACACACCCCACATTAAAAAAACAAAATATGTAACCTAGAAGTGCTTAGCTATTTAGAAGTTCGATTTTTGTCCTAAGCCTCTGTTAGTTAGAATTAACCCTAAAAAGGGGAAACAATTAGTGTCAAAATCACATGCTACTTACTAATATGGGTTTCATATTTATGATAGCAAATTTAAAAAATGTAAAGACTAAAAGAATAGGATAAAATTCACTTCTAATTGTACAATCAAAAGTGACTGTTCAGTATCTCAGTGTATTCCCTCCCAACTTTCTTCTCTCAAATTTTTTCCACTTAAGATTATGTTAGAATTATTCTTACATGAATAAAAAATGTTCTACAATAAAAAAAAAGAATAATTGTCACTATTAATGTATATACACACATTTGTATGTGTCTCCCATAACTTATGGGCTAGACACTGTACCTATTTTCATAGTCTTTACACTCTTACAACAATCCTGGGAAGATAGACATTTATAAACTGTGCATAAATGTTCACAAAATGACTTGCCAAAGTAAATATGGGAAGAAAAATCTGAATCCCAACGTGGCCAGCAGCAAAACCATGTTCTTTGTATGTAGTACAGTGTGCTGTAAATATCCTAGGAACACCCTACTAAGAAAAATAGCTGTTCTAGGGTAATGTGTCACTGTGTCAGTGACACTACATCAGTGACACATTACCCTGCACATTTACTTAGTCCTGGATACTTTCCTTCCCTGCTCCTAGAATGAGAGGAGATGAATGACTCTGTTACAACTAATCTGGCCACAGCACCAACTTCTCAGCATCAGAGGAAGGAGAAAAATGAGTAAGAGGTTGAGTTTCAGAGCTCCCCTTCCCAAAAGTGGTGGAGAAATCAAATTTTTCCATCATAGCTCTAGAACTGTATCTACATACCAACATCTCACCAAATTACTACCACAGAATGTGAAATCCACTGCTTCAGGTATCCTATGACTCTTACTCTCTTTTGTTGGTTCTTAGTTCTACAGGGAAGGAATGATAAACAGTATCATTTCTAAAAGCTAGACACAGAACTCTAAATTCTTACAGTGTCCTAAGACTAACCAATTAAAGAGATGTACTGTGAAGTGTAAGAAAATAATAATTGGGCTTGGCACCTGTAGCTCAAGTGGCTGAGGAACCAGCTACATATACCAGAGCTGGTGGGTTCGAATTCAGCTCGGGCCTGCCAAACAAAATGACAACTACAACCAAAAAATAAATAAATAAATAAATAAATAAACAAACAGCCGGGCGTTGTGGTAGGTGCTTGTAGTCCCAACTATTTGGGAGGCTGAGGCAAGAGAATAGGTTAAGCCCAGGAGTTAGAGGTTGCTGTGAGCTGTGATGCCATGGCACTTTACCCAGGGTGCTAGCTTGAGGCTCTGTCTCAAAAAAGAAAATAATAATTGAGTACAAATAAATCAGCAGGTAGCACCAAGGGCAGAGGGAAGGCAGGACTACTATAGGAGATTAATTACTTTAAGTTATGTTTTGATAGGAAATTTATCAAGGTTGAAAGGACAAAATAGCCAAGACCTAAGACTCTATCAAAGTCTAGATAATAAAAATAGAACCAGGAAGTGCCAGTAGCTTAGTGGGTAGGGCGCTGGCCACATGCACCGAGGCTGGCAGGTTTGAACCCAGCTCGGGCCAGCTAAAGCAACAATGACAACTGCAACACCAAAAAATAGCCGGGCATTGTGGTGGACGCCTGTACTCCCAGCTACTTGGGAGGCTGAGGCAAGACAATCGCTTAAGCCCAAGAGTGAAGGTTGCTGTGAGCTGTGATGCCATGGCACTCTACCAAGGGTGACATAGTAAATGAATAAATAAAGTAGAACCAAAGCTTTTTTAAAGAAAAATCATTTTTTTGATTCCTAATAAAATTATTCATTCAGGGAAGGATTGGTGTAAAAGTCATTAACTGAACAGCTGTCAGAGAAAGGGCACTTGTACTATACACACAGATCATATTCTGGTAGCAAAGAAAAAAAAACATTAACTTTGTAACCAAGGGATGTCAGGCAGTCACTCTGGATTTAGTGGACATCTTAGAATTAAGAATAGTGTGACAATTAGATTAGGTATCTCCTGATGTGATGCTAGTTGGAGGACTGTCAGAATACATACATAATATACCTAAATAAAATATAAAATGTTGGCTTAGTTAGTGCCTGTGGCTCAAACGGCTAAGGTGCCAGCCACATACACCTGAGCTGGCAGGTTCGAATCCAGCCCAGCCTGCCAAATAACATGACAGCTGCAATCAAAAAAAATAGTGGGGCGCTGTGGTGGGTGCCTGTAATCCCAGCTACTTGGGAGGCAGAGGCAGGAGAATTGCTTGGGCCAAGGAATTGAAGGTTGTGTGAGCTATGATGCCAACGGCACTCTACCCAGGGTAACAGCTTAAGTATGTCTTAAAAAAAAAAAAAAAAAAAAAAAAAAAAAAAAAATATATATATATATATATATATATCCACATCTCCATTTGGAATAGCTGCCTAGGATTTCATTGTATAAACAAGCAAAATGTTTATTAACTAAACGTTTATTGTTAGACACTTAGGTTGTTGACTATTTGTCACTATTATAACAAGACCAGTCTAGTCATCTTTGCACATTATCTCATTTCTACCTTAGGGAGAATTTATGCACATGGAATTACTGGGGAAAGCCCATACATTTTGTAAAGGTTTGTGCTAAAACATTAAGTTAGTACCCGTTACGGGCAGAAGTTCCATTTTTCTTCCTTGACTTATCTGTACTTCCTCTCCGATTTATATATATTTGCCCTTTAAGGTAGCGGACAAATTAATTTGAAAGTGTTACATCTGCTGATTTTGGTTTCCAAAGCCACTCCCCAAATGGGAGCCCTGATCCCTTTGCCAGAACTTGCTCTGAGGATGTGTGGCACCCTTCCTGGAATTTCACTGCACCCTTCTGTGCATGTGGTGCAACCTGAGGGATGCTTTTCCAGCAGTGTAGGCCCGGGACCCCCGCCCAAGTCCCCTGTGCCCCAGGTTAATAGGGAGCAGACTGCCTGATGCAGCACTGGCTGAGAGCAGCCTTGGGGTGTCTTGTGCTTCTGACTCTTCCTGGGCCACTCTACTCCTTTGCACTACTGTCACCTCTCAGCCTGTCCTCTGTCCACCTCCTCCATGCGTCTGCAGGCCTTGGTGACTTTATTTAGTCCAGATCTCTTGAATAATCACCCAGGTTTTATGTGTGGCACCTTTACCTACTGTCTATTTGTAAATTTCTCGAGAAGGGTTTCAGATCTCCCACTCATTAAATGTGAGTCTTTTGTCCCTGGCACTGGGCATAAGGTATTGAAGGCAGTCGGTAATACTTGCTGAGGCTTGGCACAGCCTAGTAAAAACTGGCAGACAGGTGAGAATTCTTGCTCACTTAGCATTCCAAATGGTGCCTGTCCTTGTGCTTCAAGAGACAGCCTAGATACTAGGGAAGAATTATAGCTGTGATTCAGACCACTCCCCACTGAACAGATAGATGACCACCGGCCAGTTGCTTAGGCTCATTCAGACTTTCCCCATCTGCATAGTACTTACTCAAACTCATAGAGTTGTAAAGATCAGCATTGGTAATAATGTGTAAAGGAAATATTGCAGTACCCAGTTTGTGATGAGTTCACCACAAATAATATTATTAATATCTTTCTTACTTTGAAAATTCACAAAATAACGAAGACTCTCTCTGGGGTTTGGACTGTGGGGCCTCCAGGCCCTGTACTCCTCCACATGAACTGGGTAATAGGATTGCTTGACTTTCTCGAAAAACGCACTGACTCCACCCTTCCGTGTAGGAGGGCGGAAAATAGTCAATTTTGGTTACAGCCAGTTTTTTCATGACTCCTTGTAACAAAGAGTATGCCAGGTAGTTAACCAGAGCAGGGCAAGACTCAGTTGTCCCCAGGTTGATTGCGTGTTTTTGCATAATGCTGTATAATTTGCACTTATTCTTCTGATTCTCTTATGCCCTTTCCGTTTATTTGTAAGCATTAGAAAGGCAGGGGCTGAGTATCCTAAGGGAGAGTCCTGTTACAATGACCCTGACTTCAGGGTCAGGGAGACCTCGGTTCCAATGTGGCTCTGCACTAACTTGCTGGCTGACTCTGGGTACATCACTCTACTTCCCAGGGCTTCAGTTTAGTCATCAATAAAGTAGGATAAACTCTCTACCCATAGAGAGTTTGGGCAGATTAAGTGACATAACACATGCAAAACACCCAGCACATCCTGTGTCTCCATGAATGTGAGCCGCTGTTGTCGTCTTGCTCAAAGGCGCTGACTTCGTCATTTTCCTGCTGTACCTTGCATAAGTCCCCTGCCTTCAGGGGCAGCTCGGTCATTGTCAATACAAGTGAATAAAACAAATAGAGCATTACTCCCATGCCCTCTTCCACTTCCACCAGAAGGTGAAATCAACAGTCTTCATTATCTACATATCCTAAGTCTATTTGAACAAGGTTTTCAGCACCTGACTTTGGAGCTCCCAGGAGCAGACCTGCGCTTCGTACCTGAGCTGTTGAAAGCTTCCTGCCAGAGTGGGCCCCACCTGCATGGGAATCATGGGAAGGTCCCTCCCCAGGGGGTTTGGATTTGCTGCCAGAGCTGGGGCTGGACCTGCATGCTGAACAAGACTCCACAGGGTATTCCGCTGCACCCCAGAGTGTGCGAACCCCTGGTCTGGGATAACCTTTTTTCTACATCAAGATCAGAGGAAAGCAATTCAGCCTAGAAGGGTAGAGTGAGTTTGATTATTTTTTTCCTTTTAGCAAATTCACTGAAATATCTCCAAATCTACTCTCTTGTTTACTTTAAAAGCAGTGGCCCTGGGACACTGCCCATTCTGATATGTTTATTTTTTTCTCTTTCTTTCCATTACTCATATTTCCTTTACTGAGTTATTGTCTGTTGCTGCTGGGGGAATGAAAATAAAACAGAGGGCAAGGCGATGTGAGTGAAGGCTCCGGTCCTTCTGGCTTTGTTTTGCTGTGCAGGCCTACAGCAGGGACGCTTTCTGCCTCTCCATAGAGAGGCATAGGCCCCCAGTGGGCGCACCAGCATGGCTGGACTTCATGTGGTTTGTCCCAAGTCTGTGCTTTGCTGATCCTGGTGCTGCCTGGTGGAAAGGCCTAGATTTTTCTGAACTGAGCCAGAAACTGATTCTGAAGAATTAACTGGGATCTAATCACAACATATAAGCCCATAATAAGATGAAATCAGGCCTCTGGGGTTAGGAAGGTTGGGTGACTCAGGATGATGATGAGGTCCTGTGATGCTCCAGTTTCTCCCTGCCTCTTACTGTATTTGGTAAAGTTACTCCCAACTGTTTGACAACCTGAGTGCTCATTTGTTCATTTGACACATGTTTGAGGGCCCATCATGTGCAGGACATGAAGCATCTTGTGGTGAGCGAGTTGGATGCAGTGAGGCTCTCTTGAAGTTTGAATTCTAGTGGGGTAGACCTTCCCCACACACAAGATTTTGAATGAACCGAGCCAAGTTCAGGGCACCGTGGGAGCAGAGAATGAAAACCTACAGAACCTGTGGGAAGGGAAGCCTTCCTGGAGGAAGGGTATTTATATATTACTAGTGAGTAGGGAGGGAAAGGTAGCAGAGGTCCTGAGTCCAGAAGGAGCATTTTTCTTAGGGAGCTAAAAAGAGTCCATTCTGTGTGAGGAGAGAAAGCCGTGGCTGGAGATGCTGGCAGGGCCAGATCGCACAGGAGCTGTAGGCAACGTTCTGCGGGACTGTGGAAAACCACTGAGCCCCACAGGCTGGGAAGTGCCATCATCAGATTTGCATTTTGTCACTCTGGCTGCTGGGTGAAGTATTGGAGGAAAGGGGAAAACCAGGAACTATTAAATAGACACAGCAGTCCAAGTAAGAGGTGGTGGGGCCTCAGATGGAGTGGGGCACGTGAGGATAGGCCAAACGTGGTGTCCACTCTTCACAGGTTCCCAGCCAGGATATCCTGGGTACACTGACCTGGCAGCCTTTTCTGGGAGAGATGGTGACATTTAGCCGTACACAGTACTGGGAGATAAACTAAACTTAAATTTAAAAATCTCAGCCAGGCACTGTGGCTCTTGCCTATAATACTAGCACTCTGGGAGGCCAAGATGGGTGGATTGCTTGAGCTCAAGAGTTGGGAGACCAACATGAGCAAGAGGGAGAGCTTGTCTCTACTAAAAATAGAAAAACTAGCTGGCTGTAGCAGCAGGTGCCTATAGTACCAGCTATTCCGGAGGCTGAGACAAGAGGATTGCTCCACCCCAATAGTCTGAGGTTGTTGTGAGCTATGATAACACCATGGCACTCTACCCAGAGTGAGACTCTGTCTCAAAAAAGAAAAAGAAAAAGAAAAGAAAAGAAAAATTTAAACATCTGGCCATCAAGATAGCAGGAAATATACTTCCCGATGAGCTGGTGGTGCTTTGGGCATGTGGGGCTCACCCATCGTCAGCAGTGGACTTAGACGGGAAGCACCATGGTGTCGTAACAGCTGGGACAGCAGGGTGCCCTTGCTGCCTGCAGAGCTGGGCATGGGGACGGACATTCCTGCACTTCTGCGTCCTCCCCTGGGCTCACAGGATGACTGGACATGTCGTTTCTCCCTCAGCAGCAGGAGTATGACCTCAAGAATGGAATTTCCAACTCACACTATTATAATTTATAAAATCTACAAAATGGTGCCATTTCTGGGAGGCTTAAGGGCAGGACAGACATCCTGGAGGGGAGAGGGTGGACAAGATGCCTCTAGCCGTTGACTCTGTGGGGCTTGGTGATGCCAGGGGAGAAGGCCGAGATCCTCTGCATTCATTCACACAGCACATGGTCATCAGGGATCTACTCTGTTCTGGCCCCGGTCTCAGATGCTGAACAAAGCAAAGCCAGCGGAGCTCATATTCTATGTATGTGCTGAGTGTAGCTGGTGACCCACTCTGCCTCCAGTTCTCCTGGTCTTTGTATTGAGTAAGACAGAATGGCCAACAGTCCCAAGCTTCCAAAGCATCAGTGGCCTCAAACAGGAGCGAACACCTTCTGGTACTCCAGTGTGCCAGGTGCACGCTCACCTCCGGCCTTAGAATTTGCTTTTCCCTGGGCCTGGACCTCTCTTTACAGCATTGCCACCGCTTCCACCTGCCTCAACCCCTTGAAATGCTCCCTAGGACTTCGGAGCCGGCCTCATGCTCGTTATTTAACTGTTTTCCCCACTGACTTTGCTCCCTGAAGGCAGAGCCGCATCTACCTCGCTCAGCTTTTCCTCCCCAGCGTCTAACACGTGCCTTCCACACACCTCCAATATGTGCTTAACAAATATGTCTTAACTCACACAAAATACAAAGACCAACTCGAAGTGGATCAAAGTCTTGTATATAAGACCCAAATCAGTAAACCTGCTAGGAGATAACAAAGGAGGGATGCTTCTTGACACTGGTCTAGGCCGCGATTGTTTGGATACGATTGATCCCCAAAGCACAGGCAACAGAAGCAAAATAGTCCAATGGGATTCCATCAAGCTAAAAACCTTCTGCACAACAAAGGCAGCAATCAACAGAGTGAAGAGAAACCCATGAAGTCGGAGAAAACATTCACAAACTATGTGTCTGATGAGGGGTTGATGTACGAAATATATAAGAAACTCAACTCGATAGTAAGAAAACAAATAGCCTGAGTAAAAATGGGCAGATAATCTGAACAGACAATTCTCAAAAGACATACAAATGGTCAACAGGTACAAGAAAAATTACTCAAGATCACTAATCATTAGGGAAATGCAAATAAAAGCCACATGGGATATTACCTCTTGCTTGCAAACAAGAAGAGCCTTCATTGTCTGTTTTTATTCTTATGGGGGGAGATATGAAAGTTTTAAAAAGTGAAGCGCTAAATAAGAAAATTCAAAATGAGCTCATCCCCATCTCTCCCAGCTAAAATGAGACATGGGGCCGGAGGTTGAGCATCGTCAGGGGTCTCTCTGAGCAAGTGACATTTGAGCTGAGACCTTTGGCAGGCGGGGTCAGGGCCGTGTACAGAGGAGCCACATGCCTCTAAGTCTGTCTTGCTGACTGTAGGAGACTTCGTGAATCTGGCGAGCAGCCAGCTGGCATGTTTCAAAAAACAAACAACAGGATGCTAAGCCTTCTCCCAGTTGTTAGCCAAGAATGAACAGGGACTCAAAATACCCCACCAACTGGGGAGGAAGCGTAAGAGTTCATATAATCTTTTTAAAGGACAAATGCTTCTCAGGGCACCAGGGCTGCCTCCATCCCGAATCTGTCTTGATCGCTACCATGCCAAAAGTCACCGTTTCCTCCTGTGGCATCCTGTTCATGTTGGCTGTAGCTGTTTGTGGCAGTCTCTGCATCCGACCCTGCAATTATAGTTATTTGCATCCTCTGGCCTCCCTGCTGAATCTTCAGCTCCTCAAGGGCAGGGATTGGGTCTCGCGCACTCCCTTCTCCCACAGATGTACATTCTTGCCATATACTTAACAGACGCTCCATGAATATTTGTTCATGTTTATTAAATCGAATAAGTAGGATTTCTGGAGGATACTTTGGAGGCATGCCTATTGCCACAAGAGAAGAGGGAAGGGAAAGATAATTTTGGAGCTTATAGACCCCATGCTTGGTGCTGCTTCTAAAGGAGACTGTTGAATGCTTCGAGATTTTTCAGTGGGGCTTGCCAGGATCAGAAAAGCAGTGCAGTGGGCAGAGGAAGGGGAAGGGGCAGTGAGGACTAACTTTCTGTCTTACTGTTTCGGACTCAGGGGAGGTAAAAACCCATTGCAAATTGTCTCACATCAACCTCCAACTCTCACGTTCATGTCTGTGCTGAGATTGCTGCCGTCTGGTTGGCTGGTTGATAAGGTTTGGTTGGGGTTTCTTATCTCCCGTGTTTTCTTTATCATTCCTTTTCCATATACATGCATAAAGGTTTATTTTTATTTTTACTTTATTATTTTTTTTTTACTTCAAATTAATATAAGGGAATACATTTTTAGGTTACATTTTTTTCAGTTCCAAGGTAAAGTTCAACTTTTTTGAAGGGATTTATTTTCTATATATTCAAAATGTTTTGACCTAAATAATCTAGGTACATCAGCTAGAATCAGCTTTTTACTTAATATTTTTTGAAGTTCAGTTGGTCTTTAAATTGAAATTCATGTGACAATATGACAATGTGACATGTGACTATATGATACAAACAATAGAACTTATGCATATTTTAGAAAACCGTTAAACAAAAATCTATAGTGTTTTTGAGATATTTACATGTTATAAAAATATTTATTTTAATTTGACAGGATATATATTATGAATGTGTTTATATTTGTGTGTGTGTATGGGTGGCATGGGGAGGGGTAGCCTCTAGATAATAGCTGTCCTTGAGAAAAGGGGGGAATTGAATACAGGCAGTAGGATTCACATTTGTTTTTCTTAAAGAAGAAGATTTGACACAAATGCCATTAATTGTTACAATTAACAAATTTTTCTTGGTGGGTAAAAAAAAAATTATTTAAAATGGAAACTTGCTATCATTTCTGAAAATGTAAAACCAGTATCCCTTGCCACAGTGACACTAAAGGTGATACTTTAATCACTAAAGGTGATTTTAAAGGTAAATACAATATAAAAATGAAACATATATAACTAGTTGAACCTAATTCATCCACAGTGTATTATTACTTTTATACTCGAGTATAAGCCGAGTTTTTGGGCACAAAATTTGTGCCAAGTTCGGGTTTTTCTGCACAAAAAAAAAAACTTGGCTTATACTCGAGTATATATGGTAAGTACTTTATATATAGTATGTTATTTCATGACTTATCATAACAGCAGCACAGCAAAGATGGTATTATCCCCAATTTTACTGCTGAGAAAATTAAGATAATGAGAAATTAAGTAACTCTTAGCGTGAACTATTGCTTAATTTCTATTTGCAAATGGAATATGTAGGAATAATCTCATGAATTCCATGGAGCTAAAAAGTAGAACCAAAGGTGGGGATGGCGATAATTAATCTTTCCAGTAGGTCCATATATTGTTTAAGTGTTTGCTTCTATAAGTAAAAAGAAAATCTAATGAGCACAAGAAAACAAAGTAAAAAAGCAAGAGTTAAGAAGAGCCAGTTAAGGAGAGCAAGTTAGGGCATCCACCACTGTCGCTGTCAGAAGAACCAGCTGGCCCTCGGCTTCCCAGACCACCAAATGGATGCTCTGGGCAATGACATCTCCTTACTTCAGGACAAGGAATGGCCCAGAAGAAAAGGGTTACGTGGAGACAGACAGGAAAGAGAAGAACCAGGTGCTTTGGTTCTTTCCTGCCTGTAACTCATTAACTAAACTCAAGTCCTTTTTCTTCCTCCCTTTGGGCTGGAGGTAAAGTCCTGACCCAGGCCTGAGGGGATAGTTCTGGAAGGCTTTTTCAGGGTCAGAAAACATGCAAGCAACTTTGTTTGCATCAGCAAGTCCAGCTGCATCATGCAAGTCCTTTGAGCGGCCACTGACTCCCAACACAAAACAGATGTCTGCTATGGAGCGGGAACATACAGTGCTCCTAAACCGGTAGGATTTTGTCGTGATAATTTGGGAAAATGACAGGAGACAGGTGGCATATAGTATGACAAGAGGTGACAGCAGCAGTCACCAGACAGACCAGGCTTTGTGCTGGCTTGAGCCACGTGGACTCTGAGAGGAGATGCTGGGATGACTCTGTGTGTGGGACTGTGACATTTTGAACTGCCTTTGGCTGGGGTGTGGGAGGAGGTGAGGTCCCGCAGGCCAATAAAGGGAAGTGAGATCAGAACAAAGATTCCACACAGGGCTGAGTCCCAGCAACTGCTCTTCTGCTTTTTGTCTCCATGACATTATTATTATTATTTTTTAGAGACAGAGTCTTACTTTGTCGCCCTCGGTAGAGTGCTGTGGCGTCACAGCTCACAGCAACCTCCAGCTCTTGAGCTTAGCCGATTCTTTTGCCTCCCGAGTAGCTGGGACTACAGGTGCTCACCACAATGCCTGGCTATTTTTTTGTTGCAATTTGACCAGGGCTGGATTTGAACCCACCACCCTAGGTATATGGGGCTAGCGCCCTACTCACTGAGCCACAGGTGCTGCCCTCCATGACATTATTGGGTGTCATGCCCAATTATTGGGTGACATTGTTGGGTGGATTGTGGAGTAAGTCTCTCCTAATGAATCCATGGCCACCTGATTAGGTAATGCTTACCAGCTAGTAATATTCATGAGTAAGGAAAAACCAAGTTTTTCTTAAAGGCCCAGGCACTTTGACATACACTATATTCTGTACCCCAGGAACCCCCCCAAGGCTTCTGCCCACTTGTTTGAACAAACCAATTTAAATTCCATAATCACAGATTTGCAAAATGCAACATTGTGATATAATTCTCCCTGGAAGAAAAGGGCTAAATTGTGACAATAGCAGTTATTTAAAACATTAAGAATTGTGATTTTAAAAGACAATATCAATGTTTATGCATTGGAAAAAGAGACTACAAATTATACACCACCACCCCAACTATAAACCCATACATCCCAAAATATGACAACAGCTATAATTAGGTGGTAAAATTATAGGTGATTTTTTTTCTTCTTTATATTGTCTCATATTTCTTGATTTTTTTTTATAAGGAGCATATCTTATTCATATATTCAAGTGAAATTTTTATTTAAGAAAACAATTAAAAATACGATATATGTTTGTCTTGCTGCAACTGAGGGGTCAATACCATTAGCTTCTGCTCATAATTCCTCACTCAAGACTCCTTATAGGGACACAGGGCCTTTGCCTCTTGGATAAAATTTGAAAATTTCTTAGTAGGAAGCAATAGCTGTCCTTAACATTCAAAATGGTACCCATGAGAGTGGTGATAGCTAAGGGATGAGGCTCCCACTCCCTTATGCACTTAGCATAGAAAAAGTGATTTTTCCTTCTAAGATGGCCAGCTTTCTTCACTTGATCTTCACTTTTCTCATGTCTTCTAGCAACAGACTCTTAGTTTTATTACTAGTAAAACATTTGCATCCCAGCTCTACAACTTGCTAACCATGGGGTCTTAGCCAAGGCATTTAAAATCTGTCCATCTATGAGCTATTAGGCTTCTTATGAGAATCAAATGAGAGAATGCATGGAAAAATGTTAGCACAGCAGTAAAGGCTGAGTGTTATCATCATCCTATTCATTTGTCCTAAACACCTTTTCCAGTTACCACGTGGTAACTGGAGAACGTTTTTCTGATTTAGCTGAGCTCTTTCCAGAATGTTCCCTAGAGCACTTTTTAAAAAAGGAAAAGCTTAAACCATAGTTCCTACTTACCTGCTGGCACCTGGCTGGCCTCCCTGCGAGATGGCAGAGGCTTTCCTGGAGCAGTAAAGGGCTCCCTGAGGAATCCCCGAGAGCCTGGCCGCCTGGCCCCGGATCCTGCTCGCTCAGTAAGTCGCTGCTCTCTTTAAGCTGTTCCTTTTGGTTTGTCTGACTCAGAATATCTTAGGTCATTCTGAGACAGCCTTCTGCTCCCCACCTTCCACAGTTCTACCTGCTGTCCTGGAAATTTGTCATCTTTTTTGACTGCTTAGCATCTGACTCCCCACCCCATGTATTTGAGAGTTGCACCCACCCCTCACTTCCCACTCACACACACACTCACACTCACACACACACACACACACACACACACATCTTTGTCTGCCTGCCCCATCCCTGCAGTGTGATTTGGAGCCACCACATCTTAACAGTAGCTCTGTAAATAACCTCATGTGCTCGAAATTCTCTTTCCAAGTCAATTTTGGCTGATTAAAATGAAGAAACCTAGCCATCTCCTCCTTGTCCTTCACACCTGCCTTGGCATAAATCCTCTGGCTATTGGTCCCCCGATTCCCTCAGCTTCTACGTCATATCATTTATCATATTCTTTCAGTTGTCTGATAATCCCACCCCCTCTCCCACCAGACTGTTAACTCCCCAAGGATAAGGATGCTCTTTTAGAGCATCTCATCATAGGGCAGAGTGCCTGGCACATAGTAGGTCCACAGCAAGTGCCAAATGAATGAACGAGTGACAACCTTTAGCACATGCAAGGGGACCCGAAACAAGCACAGTTGTTTCACTGGGAGAACCAGTTAACTCGCTGGCTTTCTGATATCCTGGCACCATTCCAAGCCTGATTCCAGGGGAAATCAGATTTCCCTTAGCCTTGGCAAGGAAGAAGATCTTCCAGCAGCATCCTGAGTGGGAGGGTGAGCTTGCTGGCTGCGTCTTGAAGTGGGTGAGTAATTCCCAGGCAGCTCCTAGCTTTAAACCCTGGCGTGTAACACGGTCATCTACTGAAGCTCCCAGCTTGAAATGGAAAGTGGCATTACTCATGGTGAAGGGCAGACAATAAAAAAACATTTAGGTGGGGCCCGGCACAATGCAGTGAGTATTCCCTAATGGCGGTGAGAGCGCTCAGGGCGCCGCAGACAGCTCAGTCATACGGGGCTGGGGAGCTGCACCTCTGAATTAGCTCATCACCCAGCACCTGGCTGTGTGAGGTGCGGGAGACATTGCAGTCCTCAGCCTACAGCAGACGTGGTGGGAGGACGTGCCCCTGAATCAGTAACAGAAGGTGGTAGAAGCAGTGGTTAAGAGCACGGGCTTTGGTGTCTAACTGACCTTTGGCACGGGCTTTGAACCCCAGCACATTTAGTTACCGACTCTGACCCCAAACAAGTTATTTAACCTCTCTGATTCTCAAGCTCCTGGCCTGTAACATGAGTAAAATAATAGTACTTACTCCATCAGGATGAGATATGAGACTGTAGGAAGTCCTTATCACTGTGCCTGGCGTGTCATTAGCATTCAGTAGGTGACAGCTGCTGTCATGATGACCTTGGCCTTTCCCGTCCCCCTCTGCCCGCCTCCTTCGTTTTGTCTGTTACTCTTCCTCAGCCTGTCTGGGCTTCCTTCCTCCAGGAGTCATCCTTCACCTCTGACACCTCCTGAGCTCAGGCCACAGCCCAGCCACTCTCCATGGTCACAGCAAGACCCCACAGCCCTGTCATCATTTCTTCCCCACTTGAGAATCCGTGATCTGGCACACTATGAAACAGAACGTGTTAGAATAAATCAATCTGATTTTAATGACACCTCAAGGACAGATTGGACATAAGGTCACAAAACAATCAGGGCTCAACACCTGTTTCCACCACCCCAACATAATGCACAAGCATCTACTGAAAGCAAAGTGGACCAAAGTCCAGTTTTATAAAAGTTATACATGGGTGGCAGTGGTGATAACAAAACCATTATAGAAGTGACTTTCCTCTTAGGAAAGAACATTCCACTTTTCTAATAATAGGCTTCTTTAGTGTGTTCATCAATTAGATCCCTATTTTTTAGAAGAATATGCCCTTTGCCTAAAGCAGGTTCCATATATGGAGGTACACAATGTTTGTGTGTTGAGACTCTGCATTGCACAAGATCGTTCTGTGCCAAGGAACCAGACACACAGCCATCGTCAGTTCCTCTAGGGGTAAGAAAGTCACCTGCCTCCCTTTTATCAGCAGTAACTAATTTAATCTCAGTCATCTCAGGACTAGTCTATTTAGCACATTTAGTGAGCAGCTTTCTGTGTACTGAGCACACTTTGGGATACATGGAAGATATTGTAAAAGAAAAAGGGAAAAAAGAACAAAAGAAGCAAGCCTGCCCTCCAGGAACTTACAGCCCAGCACAGGAGGTAAACACACATAAGTATCTATCATCTTTCAAAAATGACAGTTAAAAATAAATAAATAAGTGCCAGCTGTCACAAATAAGGAATCTAGTTTTAATGAGCGCTCCCACAAGGCACAAATCACTTATGCAGAGATTTGGGAGGAGGGATTACTTGAGATAGTTTGTGTACATGATCAGAATTTCAAAAGCCCAAGATTGGCAGGTGTGCTGGGCAGAGGATACAGCATGGGCAAGGAACAGAATTGGGAAAATGCAAGTTGAGAACAAGAAAACCGTCCATTTGACTTAAAGATAGCTCCTGTAGGATGAGTTCATGGGGAAGGAGGGGAAGGAGAGATTGTCTGTAGCTAGATTTTATACTGTATCCCTCTGCCCGCTCAGCCTCTTCACTGCCAGGCCCAATAATTATCTCAAATTTAATACAGTCCGGACAGAACAGTTGATTCCCTTGCCCAACTCCTCAGCTTCTCTTTCCCAAATATTTCGCCCTTAGTAAATGTCCTCTGCACTTCAGCCCAAAAGTGCAGAAGTCATTTTCTCCCCCGTCTCTCCTTCACCAATTATCCCTATTCAATTCAGCAGAAAGTTTCATTAGCTCTATCTCCAAAATATGACGTCTATGCAACCTCTTCCACCTTCTCCATTGGAACCACCATGTTCCAATGCTCTGTTCTTTTGTTAAGAGTCTGTGTAATGTAAGCTCCCATTCTCACCACCCCTTTGGGGCATTAAGCATTGAGTGCTCCTGTACATACACAGAATGCACATGTTTATAAACGTCTGTTTTTCTCTTGTTAATTTGTCTTTTGTCAGTTGAACTTGCGCCCATGAACCTAAAGTAATAGAGGAAAAGAAAATATTTTCCCCTCTACAGAGGGAGAGAGTTCACACCACCCTCCTAGGAAGTACAGGTTGATTATATTTCTTACCCAGAATGCTTGAGACAAGAAGCATTTCAGATTTCTGGTTTTTCTGGATTTTGGCAAACACATATACACACATACACATAATGAAATACCTCAGGAATGGGACCCATGTCTAAACTCAAAGTTCATTTATGTTTCATATACACCTTATACCCATAGCCTGAAGGTAATTTTATACAATATTTTTAATAATTATATGCCTGAAACACAGTTTTGGCTGTGTGTGTGTATTGACTGCAACCCATCACATGACATCAGGTGTGGAATTTTCCACTTGTGATGTCATGTTGTTGTTGTTGAACAATTTTGTATTTTGGAGCATTTTGGATTTCAGATTCTCAGATTAGGGATGCTCACCCTGTATTGGGGTCACAACACAAGAAAAACAAGGGCGTAGAAATGGAGAGAAGCTGTCCTTAAACGAGAGACCTGAGAATATACGTCACTGACAGGGAAACCTGCAGGGAAAGGGACTGAGAGTGTCACTCATGAGATCAGGCTCCGGAGCAGAAGGGAGAGAACCAGATGAGGCACGTCCCTGAGGTTTATGTGCTTGTTACCGCACAGGCAGACCTCAGTGGTACGGAAAACAATAGCAGCCTGCCCTTGGCGGGGAGAAAACAGGGTGACCAGGGAGGCGGGGACGATTTGTTCTTTTTAAGAAAACCAAAAAAGAAAATAAGAAACATTCACATGCACTTTACTCCAATGTAATGCATGTTAACATTTTCTCAAATTTACTTCAGATCTTTATTTATGTAAAAGAAATAAAATATTAGAGAGACAGTTGAAATCCCCCTGGATTCCCTTTCTTCTAACACTTCTTGCTCTGAGGCAAGCACAGTTCTGAATTGTAAGGCTGTGTGCGTGCATGAGTGTGCAATGCACAGAACAGCGAGCTCTGTACAGGTATGGATGGTTCTGCAGTTTGCTTCTGTTCACTCAATAATATTTCTGAGCTCTGTCCATTTTGATACATTATCTGTCATATTTGTTGTAACCACTATAAGTAAATTCCAATCTTACAAATAGTCTGCATTGCATTTATCTATAATCTCTAGGTGGACACTTAGGTTACTAAAAATTTTTCACTCTTACCAAAACTGCTGCTATGAGCTTTCTTATATGTAGGTCACTGTAAAAGTTTTGGGACAGACTGTTATCGTCCATTATTTCATGTCTAAGAAGCACAGTTGACAGTGTCCTTTCTGATGCACCCGTGCAAGTTTCAGCCTGCTCAGCTTACGGGTGCTGCTGAGAGGGCTGCATTGGTTTCCAACCAAGCACATTTTATGATTCTTATTTTTTGTGTATCTCAAAACTTTTGTAATGACCCGTGTACATGGGAGATGTACTTTTTACTATTTGCCCTTTTGACTTTCTGACTTTTTTTTTGTTGTTGTTAACCATATATATCTTTAAAAGATATTTTAAATACAAACAAATACTTTTCTTAAAAAACCCACAGATTGGCGGTGCCTGTGGCTCAGTGGGTGGGGCACTGGCCTCATATACCGAGGGTGGCCAGTTCAAACCCAGCCCCAGCCAAACTGCAACAACAAAAACAATAGCTGGGCCTTGTGGCAGGCTCCTGTAGTCCCAGCTACTCGGGAGGCTGAGGCAAGAGAATCGTCTAAGCCTAAGAGCGGGAGGTTGCTGTGAGCTGTGATGCCAGGGCATTGTACCAAGGGCGACAGAGTGAGACTCTGTCTCTAAAAAAATAAATAAATAAATAAAACCCCACAGATTAGTGTTTCTCAAAGCATGATCCAAAGAACATCAAAATCAGAATGATATGGGACATTTGTTTTAAAAGTGCAGATTCCCTGGTGTGCTTTCTCCATGTGCTAAATCAGAACCTTCAGCCGTCAGTCTTCGGCATCTACTTTCTAATAAGCTTCCTCAGGTGAATCTTAGACATCCTCCAGTTTGGAAGGCACTGGATGGACAGATGGCTCCTCTGACAAGGGGAGGGTGGATTTAGGGGGGTGCAGGAGGAGGGATGGAGAGTAGTGTTGATTGACGGTCCTTCTGTGCTAGGGTGTGACATGGATGTTATATCATTTAAAAGAGAAGGGGGAGGGAGTCCATGGTATTTATCAAGATGACATTGCAGAAGGTTCAAAAGGACAGCCAAGGTGGACATGGTACATAAAGCACTTCTGTGGATTCCCGCAGCCCTGGCCTCAATCACTGGACTCACCACTCACTTAGTGGCTGGGTGTCCCTGGGAAGTCATGTGACCTCTCTGAGCTTCAGTTTCCTCATCTGCAAAATGATAGGAGTACATACCTCACAGGGATTTTGAGAAGGTCGAATAACTTCAGGCTTAAGGAGCCTGCTTATCCCCGAGCTATAACTTCTGAAGTGGCCAATAGATGATGATGATGATCGGAGGGTGGTGCCCGTGACTATTAATAGTTTTAATCCATTATAATAAACAGGTATGCATTTTGTAGAGTTTGACTCATAGCCTTGTTATCTGAAACTATAACAGTATTTAAAGTAGCAGGATATTTTTCTAGTGTTGCTTTATTGCTAAAAATCTCAAAGGTACAGTCCTCACTCTATTATTCTCATGAGAGAATGTGATCAACACTTGTAATCAGCAGTAATGTGGAACGTGGGCATTTCTTGTCTCATCGGGGGAAAGGAAGCAAGTCAGAAGGGTAAGCATTTTAAACTATAAGTAAAATATATACTTTCACTTACACACACACACACACACACACACACACACACACACACACACACACACACTTTCATTCCTAGCATGCCCACAGCCCAGATCATCCCCTGATGAGGACCCAAGTGTGCCCCTGGCAGGGTGGTGTAACACAGCCGAGGTTCTTCCTCCCTCCTAGCGTCTCTAGCTCAGGCAGAGGCAGGGCTGCATCTAGAAGGAGAGCTGCTCAGAAGGCTGGAGCAACCAGCCTGATACCCAAGGGAGATGTGCAGTGATAACCCAGGGGAACTTTTTGGTGAAACTTTCATCAACCCACAGGAGCCTGAATCCACCACAGCAACTAAGAGACGTGGGGAAGACCCCTGGCTCTGGGTTCAGATTGAGTCTCAGCTCTATCCCTTAGGAAAGCTGTGTCACTTAGTCTTTCTTTAAAAAACAAAAAAATTAACACTCTTTATTTTTAAGGACACTTTCAGGTTCACAGTAACACTGAGCAGAGAAGACAGATAATTCCTCTCCCTTCCCCTCTGTTCACCCAAACGGTGTCCCCCACCATGAACACCCCCAACCCCAGTGGTACGTTTGTTATAGTCATGAAGACATGTTGACAGGTCATTTTCACCCAGACTCTGTAGTTTACATTAGGGTTCCCTCTTGGTGTTGTACCTTCTATGGGTTTGGACAGATGTATGACACACACCACCCATGTATTCTCACACAGAGCACTTTCCCTGTCCCCAAGGCTCCTCTCCTCCTCTCCTTGTCTCCTAGCCCTTGGCAACCACTGATCTTTTCACTGCCTCCATAGTTTTACTTTCCCAGAGTGTCCTACAATTGGAATTAGAGAGTATGTATTCTTTTCAACTAGGTCCTTCCATTTAATGTCTTTTTTTTTTTTTTTTTTTTTAAGACAGAGTCTCACTTTGTGGCCCTCAGTAGAGTGCTGGGGCGTCATAGCTCACAGCAACCTCAAACTCTTGGGTTTAAGTGACCCTCTTGCCTCAGCCTCCCGAGTAGCTGGGACTATATGTTCCCGCCGCAACACCTGACTAGTTTTTTGTATTTTTAGTACAGATGGGGTCTCACCATGGTCTCACCCTTGCTCAGGCTGTTCTCAAACTCCTGAGTTCGAGGATCCTCTCACCTTGGCCTCCCAGGGTGTTAGGATTATAGGTGTGAGCACTGTGCCCGATTTCCACTTAGTATTAGTAACATGACTTTAAAATTCTTCCATGTCTTTTTGTGGTCTGTTTTTTTTTTTTTTTTTGCACTGAATAGTATTCCATCACGTGGACACTTACCCTCTTTTCAGGCTCTAAGTTCTGGGATGTGCTACCGGGGGAATGAGTAACACAAGCTGAGAGGATTAGTGAGATGATGATAAACACCAATGTCGGCTCAGTGCTTGGTACCAGGCCTTCTACCCAGGGGCCCTTTCGGCACCACCTCACGTGGCCCTTCCTAAGCCCTGTGCTGGGGGTGTCATTAACACTCTCATCCTACAGATGAAGGAATGCAACTCTGGGAAAGGTGAAGGGGTTGCTCCAGGTCACACATCCAGGAAGGGCAGGATCTGGGATTTGAACCCAGACGTTCTGACTCCAGGTCTTGGTCTCTGGTCTATGACTTCCTGGAAGGGTCTTAGCAGTGCTTACACATAGTGAAAATGCGCTGCCAAAGGTTGCTTCTCCTTATGGTTAATGTTTTTGAAGTAGAGTCATTTAAATGGTAAGGTCATGATTCTTCTCCAACGAGAAATACAGGGATTGAGAGGTTCAGAAATTGTCTGATGCTATGAGGGTGCCACAGAACTAACCGCCTTGGGTAACAGGGGCTCTGAGCTGCCCTGGAGAGAGCACTGAGCATTGGGCACTTACCAGGTGGCTTATCCCATTCTAGGCGACAATGAATCCTGAGAGGTAATGACCCTTAAGGCTCCCATTTTAGGTTAGTCTCCCCCCTAATTCTGTCTGCCCCTCCCAGCCCTGGCCACACCTGCCCCAGCCCCTGCTCCTGTCTCAGCCTGTGACAGCACATGGAGCCCGGTGCTGGGTCGGACTGGGAGTGCTTGGGTCCGCACAGGTCTGTCTGAGGCGTGGGAGCCCCGGTGACCCCCACAGCCTTCCCTCGTGGCCTCGTCCCGGCAGCACACACTGTGTCCACGCCAGGCCCGGGCAGGCCGGCTCACTCACTCCCTGTCCCCTCCGCTTCCTTCTGCCCTGGATTTCCAGACAGAGTCAAAAATGGGTTCATGTCAAATAAGATTTGTTTTCTTTTCAGTGTCATTTTCCATTTATAGACGACCTTCTCTCGGGAGACTCCGTCCTTCTTCCTCTGTCTCGTTTTTTTCTGGGTATTTGGGGATAAACTGTTAGTGGTTGTTTTGAGCCCTGTGGTCAGCAGCCCAACCTGTCATTCATTCAGGATGTCTCAGCCAGAGGTTACCTTTACAGCTTGTGCTAGTTTGTGTGGCCTCTGAGACCCCTGTGGAATTGTGCCCACATATCCAGTGTGAATTGTTAAAAAGAAACATCCACTGTGGTAGAATCCGTGTCCACAGCTCAGCCCGGGGGGCGAGGAGGACAGGAATCACAGCAGTCATAGCAGCCAGTACCCAGGGCACTCTGCTGAGCACGTCACAAAATAGACCTGGCTCCCGTGAGGCAGGCGCTGCTCTGATCTGTACACAGATGAGGAAATGCGTACGAGGAAGTGAAGGCCCCACGTGGAGTCCAGGCTGCTGACTTCTCTGCCGTGGCGTGGTTTCTGGGGTACCCCACGTCCCTCCCTGCCACAGTTGCCATGCACACACTCTCCCCCTCCTAGGCCGCTGTTCCCACCATTCTGCAGATAATTCACCCTGACCCATCTCTCAGATCTCTGCTGTTGCTTCGTCCAGGATGAAGAAGCCCACCCCTACCCCAGGCAGATGCCTCCTTAAAGCTCTCACAGTGCTGTCTGCCTCTCCTCCACAGCACTGGCAGTTTAAATTCTACTTTTACTTGTGCAATGTTCCGATTAAGTCTGGTTCTCTCCCCAGACAGACCATAACTCCATGAGGGTGGAGGCTTGAAAGTGCCACCCCACCTGTCCGTGATTTTGTCATTGCATGTACTATGCTGGACCGAAATGATCTGTTTATTTGTCTGTCTCATCCTTTGGTCCATGGATTTCCTGAGGGCAGCGTCCAGGTCTTTTTCTAACGTAGTGCTCAACTCAATAAACATTTGTTGAGTTGAAGTCAATGAACTGGATTTAATTGAACAATGTAATCTGGGAAGAGGCACCTAAAATTTCAGAACTTTTGAAGGCGCAAGCTCATAAAATACAGTCCTTCGGCACCATCTTCTTGGAAATTCGGAAATTATTTTACAGAGAACGTTAGCTTTTTTAAAAAAGCTAAGTTCACTTATAATGAGCTAGTAGGTAGTTTATTGAACTTTGCATAGTAGAATGGAAGGATCCATGACTTATCCAAAGAAGCATCATGCAACAGTTATAAACCCAAGAGAAGTAGGAAGAAAGGATGTGTGCCCCATCTCCCCAAGGTTCATCTGGAGTTTAAGGAAAGTCAGGGCAAAATAACTAGTAGAATCTCCCTGGACCATGCCCTGGGATTTGCACGAGGACGTTGCACAGCCCTCAGCCTTGCAGCATTTCCTTGTCTCTCCTGGATGACACTGCCTGGTGCATCTACCTGCGTACTCCCTTCTGCTGTCTTTGACTCCATGAATGTTGTAGCCTGGTGGGGAGGAAACAGCCCCACTTTGGGCTTGGCCCTTTCCAGGGACCAGCCCCCTCTGTCTGGCTTCCACACCAGAATGAAAAAGGTAGAAAGGGAGGGGAAGGGGGCTTCTCTTCTACCTGGAGGAGAAGCAGGGTAAGGAACAAGGAGAGGGTGACAGGCCTGTGGCTCACCCAGCGGGGTTTGTGAAGATAGCGCCAGGTAACCACAGGCGCCCACATCCAAACAGGGCCTGGCCTCAGGGCTGCCCACCCCAGCTCCAAAGAAAACAGGCTGTTATTTGGAAAAATTGTTTTCTTTCATCTGCCTCCTCCTTCCTATCATAACAGATTATGAGCATGTTCCTTGGAGGATTGAATAGCCTTTTTGAAGAAGTTAGAAAGAAGCCAGTTGAGTTAAGAGCATTTACCTCGTTAAATTTAGTAGCAGCAGCACAGGACAGATTAACAGGTAATTTGAAAGAACATTATTGAGGCTCCAGCAACCAAATATGACACTCTTCGATTTCCAAGCATTTTGCAATATAAACACTGCGTAGTTATCACAAATAATGATGAAAGTGTCTTCTCATATCATCCCCCATTGAGATCTGCTGCTAGTGCACTCCCTGGCACACAGTAGGTACTCAGCAAATGGTTGTTAAATGAATACCAGATATGTGAAGCTAACTTAAGGTTCTAACCACTTTCCAGAGTGGACAGAAAGCTCCCATTTCAGCCATACTTGCTCAAATGCATTGAGTAACAACACACAGAATTGTTTGCCGCTCTCCTTTGGTGTCTAGATCTAGTTTCCACATCCCAGATTGTGAGCTTTATTCCTGACAGTTAACAAATGTAAGTGGAATCCCGATGTCTTAACTCAGATCTAAGAAGGGTATTTTTCAAACTAGTCTTCAAAGGACTGTCCTCACAGAGAAGACAGAGCCCTGTGTAACTTGAAAATATTGCGCAGATATTAAAAAAGAACATCTTGGGGTTTCCGTGGTTATGGCAGAAATAACTCAATGATTTGTTGATGTTAGAATCGGAGAGCTGGAGCAGCTTTCGAAACACCAAAAATCGGACTTGTATAGCCCTTGGGCGGGCTGGACCCAGGCTGGTGCAGTGGAGCCTGTGGTCAGAAGAGGGCGCTCAGAGCTAAGTGTGCCAGCGTGTGGTGCAATCAGAGGGCCCCAGCACAGAGGCTGTTGACACTTCATCTTTGTTTCTCCTGCGTGTTTTTGTGTTTCTCTGCAGGAATGAGAGTGGGTTTCCCCCCCTGTGTGCCAGAGAATGATCTGCAAATAGAAACTGATGATTTCACAGATTAAATACCAAATCCCAGGAATATAATGCTTTTTTTTTGGTTTGTTTATTTTATTTTAAGAGAATTCAATCTTTGATCTCCCTGAAATCTGTGAACACATTTCCCAATCACAACTCTTTTAACATGTCTAAATGTGCTCTCAGGAATCAGTATCATCTTCCAATATGTATTTTAAATGTAGAAGATGGATGGTTAAGCCAGAAGGATAGACTGTTATTTTATCTCTTTTAGAGTTATTTATATCGGGTGCATATTTATTAGGTTATTAAGAATTACTGATGCATAAATACAGTCACCCACAACATCTTGATTAAAAAGAAGACTGTATTTATCAGAGTGAAATAATTTAAAGCCTTATTTCTGATCCACAAGCTTCCTCAGAAATATGCCTTCCTCCCTGCACCTTTTATCCCCAGTCCCTAAGGAAAGAGCATACAAATTCAAGAAGCTCCTCAAGGAAACAGTACTTATGGGCAGACCCCATGACTTGTAAGTCCAGTATTAAGAATTTGTCCTGGCCAGGTGAGGTGGCTCACACCTGTAATTCCAGCACTCTGGGAGGCCAAGGCAGGTGGATTGTCTGAGCTCACGGATTTGAGAGCAGCCTGAGCAAAAGCGAGTCCCCATCTCTAAAAATAGCCGGGCATTGTGGCAGGTACCTGTAATCCCAGCTACTCGGGAGGCTGAGGCAAGAGAATCGCTTGAGTCCAAAGTTTGAGGTTGCTGTGAACTATGATGCCACAGCACTCTACCTAGGGCGACAAAACTCGGTTTCAAAAAAGAAAAAAGAATTTGTCCTACAAAAGGACTCACACAAGTGACCAAAGATCAAGGTAGGAGATTCACTCTTTGAGATGTACTCTTTGCAATAGCAAAAACGTGGAAACAGTGTGGTCTATCAAAAAATGAAATGATAAACTAAATTATACAGCCAGCCATCAAGAAGACAGCAGGACATATAGGTACAAATATGAATGGGTAAAAAAGAAAGCCCTAGAATAGTGGTTCTCAACCTTCCTAATGCCGCGGCCCTTTAATACAGTTCCTGTGGGTCGTGACCCACAGGTTGAGAACCGCTGCCCCAGAACAGTATGTATGGAATGATTTCATAACTTATTTTTAAAATTGTGTAATATATGTACAGAAAATCCATAGACAGAAATCTGAGATTATTACCTTAGGGAGTAGGGTGGGGTGGGGGAGAGGCATTCACATGATATTTATTATTACAGGTATTTTTCTAATTTAAATGAAAAAATGATAACACTTTTAAAACCCTCTAAGAAGAAGGCAGGAGTGCTGTCCACTGATTCCTACCCTTCAGTCCCCATACTTGCCAAATTCCCCTCCAGCTGCAGAGCCCTCCCGCCTTGCCCCCCATTCTCCCCAGGCTCTCTTGCTCCTGCCTCAGCTCCTCTGCACAGCTGAGCTTCCTGAAGGCAGTCAGCGCCCCGGCACCTGAGAGGCTAGAGTCTCCCCTCTAGCCCATCCCTCTGCCAAAACTGCCATGGAAAAGCTCACCCATAGTTGCACCCACACACCAGGGCTGTGACGGCCTGAGGCTAGCAGGGCAGGTGTGGATGTGATCTTCATGGACTTGACTTATAACAAAAGTCAAGGAAATGTCACCTCAAAACCCACCGTCTGGCTTTCCTTTACCCACCAGAACTGTCCCACTGTATTTGTCATCCAGCCAGCTGGAGCTGTGTGTCTCACGGGAGGGGGGGGGGGGAAACCTCTCTGGTGCTCCTCAGCCCCAGTGGACAGCTCACTGAGACAATCCTGCCCTCTCCGCTTTCCATAATCGCAGGGCTTCTGCGTCTTAACTGCTTTTGCCTAGTATCACCTCCCGGCTTCTCTGCCTTTAGCTACCCTTTAAATTATGATGTCCCTTGGGGGCCCACCCTGGTGCTCTTCTCTTAATGACTATGTGCTTGCTCTCTGGGACACCTTGTCTGTCTCAGATTCTACCCACGTCTCCCAAATCCTGTTCTGAGCCTCTCCCCTGGCCTTCAGATTCCAGGCTCCGAGAAACCTCCCTAGATATCCTGCAGACACAGCCCAAGGTGAGCGCGCTATTCTCCTTCCATTACCTCTGCTTTATTAGGGACAGTACAGTGGTTACCAAGTAACGTAAGCTACTTAGTATACCTTAGTCATGTCCCCTGTTCCTCCCTACCCACAGGCATCTTCTACTGATTCCACCTAAGTCCTTGTTCCATTTTCCTTCCCTTTCATTAATGTCTTAGGCCAGGAAATTCTCAACTCTTATTCATGGCAATTGCTTCTGATTTTTCTTTCTGTAGCTTATTGCACTGATCTCGTCCACAACATCTCTAGCCTTATCCTCCAAACTCACAGAGCTGATCGTGCCTTGCCATTGATCACATTCCCTCAGTTATTTCTCACTGCCAGAGTCCAAACTTCTTAATTCAGCCTTCAAGGCTCTTTATGATCTGGTTGCAGCTTTCACTCATTTAGGCAACTAAAGTATGTGTCAGGACTTGGAGACTCTCTTGTGAATAAGATAGTTGTATTTCCTGCCTTTATGGGACCATAGCGTGGTGGGGCTTCACGTCACACACACTCACACAAGAGAAAGGACAAGGAAAGAAAATTGGCAAGTTGTGCTTTGGAGGAGACGCTCTTCAGTATCAAGTAACAAGGACAGAGAATATGGAGTAAGACCAGGAGGGAAGACTCCTCGAGGAGGTGACCTTGAAGCTAGGAAAGGAAGGGAGAGAAGGCGGAGGATGAGAGAGCCATTGTCCCAACACCCAGACACCTGTGCTCGGCGCTGCTGCTGCCCTGGCTGCAAACTCCTCGTGGGGACAAGCTGCAGGGTCATTTGGGCCCCGAGTGCCTGGCATACCTTAGGCTCAGTAATTGTGAGATGAAAAGCTGGATGGATGGTAGCACGCGCTCCAAGCTGAGCTGAGTGTAATGTCTTTTGGGGACAATTACATAACCGAAGACGCTGACGCCTCGAGTTTGCTGGTGTTGGCGTAAGAATGGCTGAACCAAGTTCTCATACAGGTTTTCCAACCCTTGGGCTGCATGTCAGTTTCCTATTTAAATGTCCTTATTATTGTGAAATGGGCTTGTATTTTTAAAAAAAAATAATAACATTTTCGTATTTTTCTTCAATAAACAACTCTTCACCATATCTCACCTCAATTCTAGGAGGAACTTTTTTTTTTTTTTTTTTTGAGACAGAGCCTCAAGCTGTCACCCTAGGTAGAGTGCTGGCATCACAGCTCACAGCAACCTCCAACTTCTGGGCTCAAGAGAGTGTCCTGCCTCCGCCTCCCAAGTAGCTGGGACTACAGGTGCCCGCCATAACCCGACTATTTTTCGGTTGCAGCCGTCATTGTTGTTTGGCTGGCCTGGGCTGGATTCGAACTCGCCAACTCAGGTGTACGTGGCTGGCACCTTAGCCTCTTGAGCCACAGGCGCTGAGCCTCTAGGAGGAACTTTGAGGTTCAGGAGAACATAAACAGGCAGGTCAAGGGTGGGTCTGTGCCAGCCTACTCAGTTCTATCACTGTGCTCTGTCTATTACTAGCTCAACCACTTCCCGACAGCAGATCTTGGGCAGCCTCACCAAGCCCTTGTTTTCTTAATCTAGAAAATACGAGTAGCAGCACCTACCTTCAGGGGGTGGCTGGCTGGGAGGATTCAGTGACACACGTAGAGTTAGCACAGCTCCTGGAACGAGGTAAAGGCTAGAAATCCAGGAGGTGCCATTGCGAGGGGAGTAACATTTCTTTAGCCTGGCCCATCCAAAAGCCTCCAAATGCTTCTGAAAGAATCACGGCCAAAGATGACAAAGGGCATGCACTTTGGACTGTTTTTCTGATGAAAAGGGAGAAATTCTCTTGCCCAGAGACTCTTTGACTCCAGAGCAGGCTCCAGAAACACACTCATAGGACCATGACCCTAGTCTCATTAGCCCTGTGTTGGGAGTGCTGCTGAGCTGACCGGTTATAAACAGGCCCGTGGGCAGTGTCACAGTTCTCTCATACAACGTGACGGTGGTTTCTCTGAGTCTGGCTGTCATGGGGCTTCCTCCCAGCACCTCACCTGTTAGGTAGCTGAGAACATCTCCATTCTCTCTCCGTGTGTTCAACTGTCCCGTTAGGGAATATTCTGCCCTCAATTCCTCCATCTGAGGCTGCCCTCCCTGACTGTGGGAGGAATGGGGGTCACTCAGTCTCTCACTGGAAGGGAAGAGTTGACCCCTGCACAGGGTCCTCCAGGGCCCAACTTCCCCAGTGTAGAGTCCTCTGTGTGGTTTTCATGCTGCTGGCTTCTCTTGGCTGGGTAAGGGCCCAGGGCGGCTCCTTGGCTGACCAGTTCTTGCTGGCCCTGGTTTCTGCCTCCCTGCCCAGGAGGTCTGCCCCAGCCCTGCCTCAGGGTCACCCCACGATAGCCTCTGGCTCTCATCTCTGCATCTACATCATGCAGGAATAGCAGAACCCAGAGTGTGGAGCACACCCACTCGCCATCTGACTGAGGCCATCGGCCTCCCGGCTCGCTGGGCCTCCCGTGTTGCAGGGCTGCTCCCCCTTCAGCGTTCCTGTCAGCTCATCAGCTTGCTTCTAAAGCCAGAGCCACCCCCCCCCCCCCACACACACACAGAGTATATCTTCTTTTCCAGCCCCATATTTGGACATAAGCCCTCCTCCTCAGTGGTAGAAGCCCCAGTGTCAGCAAGGCCTCGCTCCTGAAGCCATTTCACAAATCTGTCCACAAATCCTTTCATGGGGCCGACTCCTTTACCCTGTGTTCCCCTTTCCTTCTCTGGCTCTAGCCAACAGGCCACCTGGACCAGCCTTTGAGAAAGGAGACTCCAAATGGAACATGGTTTAAAGAGGATGGGGTGAGAGGGGTGAAAAGACATCGCTTCATATTTGCAAAAATTCTCTCCCAGACACCATTCCTCCTGCAGGTCTGCCCCAGCCCATGGAACTGAAGTCCTTCGGGGAATTCATCTTTGCTCCACTCTTAGTCACGTTCCTCCAACAAACATACTGAGCCCCTGCAACAGGCAGCGCTGTGCTGCCACCCACGTCAACAGCTGCCTTACAAACATGATACAGAGAGGACAAGATGCTCAATGTCACTAGCCACCAGGGAAAGGCAAGTCAGAAGCACAAGGTCACTTCACACCCATAGATGGCTTTGATCAAAAAGGTACACAGTAACAAGTGTTGGCGAGCATGTGGAGAAATTGGGACCCTCACACTTCGCCGGTGGGGATGTCAAGGGTGCAGCCACTTTGGCAGTATCGGGTGCCGAACCATAGAGCTACCACGTGACCCAACAATCCCACACCTAAGTATATAACCAAGAGAAGTGAGAGCATAGGTTCATACAAAAATAAATACATTAATGCTCGTAGTAAAATTACTCGTGAAGCCAAAAAACAGAAGCAACAAATGATTCATGGATAAACAAAATGTTGTATAACCATCCAATGGAAAATCATTCAGCCATAAAAAGGAATGAACTTGTGATGCATGCGGCGGCAACATGGATCATCCTCGAAAGTGTTAGGCTAAGTGAACGAAGCCCGGCACAAAAGATCACATGTTGCATGGTTCCATTGATGTGAAATGTGGTTGGGGGAGGACAAATGGGGGGTGACTGCTGATTTATAAGTGTCTGAAATTACACAGTGGCAATGGCGGCACAACTCTGTGAATATGCTAAAAGCTACTGAATTGTTTAAATGGGCGGGTTGGGTGGCGTGTGACTCATATCTCACCAAGGCTATTGAAAATATCCTCATCTCATTCTCTAAGTGTCTTTCTCCCAACTCTAGCTCTCTCAGAACAAATGTGTATTCAATGTTCTGTAAGTTCAAGACTTTCCTACAACACACTTACTGGAGTTCAGTGTTAGGTGGACGCCAGTTTAGTGATTTTTTTTTGACTGGTCATTTTCCTTTAGAAGGTAGGCTCCAAAAGGGCAGGGATTTTTGTTTATCTCATTCACTATTATATCCACTATGCTTAGCAGAGGGTCTGGCACACAGTGATGTCTCAAAAAACTATTTGTTTAATGAATGGAAGCCTTTATAGAGCTTACATTATAAATGGACACCAAAGCCCAGCAATGTCCACTAGTCATTTGTTTGTTCAGCACATGTTTTTTGTGGCCTCCTCCACGTGTGGAATGTGTGAATGAAGCTGATGGTTTTTTTGCCTTCAAAGAACTTAGAACAAAGGAACCCTTAGCAGGTTTCACATTTTGATCAAACACTAAAGGTTCACCCCCAACTTACCACTATACAATACATATAGGTAATAGAATTCACCTTGTACTCCCTCAGTCTATTAAAATTAAAAGGGGAGATTTGCATATATTAAAATTTCAAGATTTTTCAAAGTCCCTCTTAGCAGAGCTTTGTGGGAAGTTAGGTGAGTTGAGAGTCATACAAAGGAAAAGAAGAGAGGTTCTCAAAGACAGAGGATGAGGAGAAAGTGAATCAGGAAAAAAAAATGGGCATTTCCAGTATAATGATTTTACCAGTCAGGAAGCATTTCATCCAAGTTGTGATACTAATTTCTTGCTGAAGTGAGAGTAAAATCAGTGAAGGGGAAAGTGCCAAGCCCCATCCTTCATCTCCAGTGACAGGGATGTCTTTGAGAAGAGCTATGATAGGAAAGAGTGACTCAGTGGCTGGGAGGGTAGAGGACAAGGGTGTTTTATAGAGATGGGGAAGATCTAATTAAAGCACAACTGCCTTCATCGCTGTGGAAAATTATGGGAAAGAGCGCCAAGAGGTCAAGACAGAGGACAGGAAGAGGCATGATGATGACACCAGTTGGGGAACCAAGAGGCCAGCGTGTAGAAGCACAGCCCCCATGAGTGATGGAGGTCTCAGGGTCAAAAATTACAGCAAGAAAACCTGGCAAAAAGAAAGAAAAGGAAACTTGGCTAGTTGAGTTTTTTCCACACATACAGCCTCTCTGTTCCACCTCTCTCTTGCCCCATATTTTCATCTTAACATGCAGGGTTACTAGAAAACCATTAATGACTAGAAGGTGTGAACTGGGCTAGGCAGTGATTAAGACATGAATAAGAGTTTTGAATAAGGCAGGGTGAGACCCAAGAGTTAAGATGGTTGGAGAGGTGGGAGGAGGAAAGGAGAGGTGGGAAGAATGAAGTTCAGGGTCAAGGATGATGCTACAAAATCATAATCCTTGACCCTGAACTGTATTCTTCCCACATCTTCCAAGCAAATCACAAGTCGAGCTTGGGAAAGGGGAGAGATGGGTCAGAGAAGGACCCTCCACTAAGGAGGCTTATGAACTAGGAGATGCTAGGGTCCTCCTGAAGGGGCCACCTGACCTCCCACAACCACTAGACACATCCCCACTGTGCAGGGGAGCTTTAGACTTGAAGTGAACAGGCACAGATGAGCCCTGTGGAAAGGAAGGAGGCAAGGTCATCTTTTTTCCTGCAGTTAGGTGCCTCCATTGTGTTTTTGTTTGCCAGGCCAGCTGGCCACCAGAAGGAACAAATGACAGAGACATCCCGTGTCCTTCAGAGGCAATGTGGCCTGTGGCACAGAGGCAGTGTGGCTAAGGGAAGGGATTTGGACATAGGAGGTCTGCGGCTCCCTCTCTCTGGGTCACGAGCTTTGGGCACAGATTCCACTGCTCTAAGGCCTGTGTCCTTCTCTGAAAAAGCAGGGCTGATATGAAAGGGCTACTGTTGGGATGAAATGAGATAGTAGAGGCAAAGCTCCCAGCACACTATGGCACTTAAAATAATTCCTCAAGCCTCAGATGCATGTATTTTTAATATTTTTTAACATCTCTAAAACTTGGCCATGTAGCAATTTTTTTCTTAGTGGTACATAAAATGATGGTGTGTCTTCCAATTTATGATATCTTAGATTCAATGAAGGATGGAAGTAGATATCCAGGGAGTGGCAGTTGGGGTGTTTTGTGCTTGTTCTACCTGCGTGTGACTCAGGGGTGTCCTTCTCTCTCTAGGCTGGCTGAGTCTTTCCCTGGTGGGCAGAAGCCCAGACTCTGGAGTCCGCCCAGCTGAGGGTAAGTTGACTCCACCACTCACTGTGACACCTGAACTAGGTAATGTTCCTCTCTGAGCCTCAGTTTCCTCTTTTGTACATGCAGATGACAATATTACCTAAACACACAGGCTTATTTTGAGGCCAAAATGAGACAAAGTCATGTAATTTAACATAGTGCTGCATTGTATGGAAATGTTGATGATGATGATATAAATTATTAACTAGTAACATTACCTTATATAATAACATTATGTTTTATAAAAAGTGTTAATATTATTGCTGAGATCTTGGGAGCCCTGCCTCTAAACTCAAGTGCCCCATCTCCCCTCACTCTCTCCCTACTTGCCCACTCCTCTAGACCCCTCCTGCCTGGCCATCGTTCCTTCTGGACAGACTTTCCTTCTCCCCATGCTCCCTGCTCAGGACTTTGGCCCCTTCTGACACATTACTTCAGGGACTGTTTACCTTGGAAAGAGGGCTGGCTCCCTGCTCCTTGGAAAAGGCCACCACGAATCCTGGCTGGGGTTTTCTCAAGTAATTAATGACCCAAGATCTCCCCCCAGCAATGGTCCTCTGTCTCCTCATCTTCCTGTCTCCTCCTGCGCCCTTACTCTTTTCATCCACCTAGCTGCCTCTGCTCTGGCTGGAGTTCTCTGAACACTCAGGGACCTAAATATAGGTGGTGTGGCCTCCTCAAAGCCTCTCACCTCTACATACTATGACTCACTTATCAATAACAACGATGCTTTATGTTGAAAACATTACTAACTCACATGCTCGGAACCTCCCCAG
This sequence comes from Loris lydekkerianus, assembly GCA_963574355.1. Classification (NCBI taxonomy): domain Eukaryota; kingdom Metazoa; phylum Chordata; class Mammalia; order Primates; family Lorisidae; genus Loris; species Loris lydekkerianus. The sequence goes on along the minus strand of CAUYPK010166144.1, from coordinate 34,909 downwards.
TATCTTCAGATCCCCATGGGCCCTTCCCATCCACAGGTGTCCAGTGGCCCCATAGCACAGCCTTCATCTCCAAGCACAAGCAAGCATTTCCTCTGGGGAACTGGAGAGGCTCACAAGTAAGCATCGCCAACTCTTTTCTTGATACCTAATCTTCCTCACCATTTCATGAGCTCTGAAGATGTAGATAATGACAGTCTCCCAGGTTGGCTCTCTGATAACCCTTCTCTTTTGAGGTGAGACCTCTTCCTCCAATCTGTCCTTCTGAGTGGCCTTCCTCACTCCATGCAACCAGGGACAGGAGAGCCCAGACGTGTCTGCAGCTTTGATTGCCAGTGGGATTCCACTGGAACATGAGCTTCTCTAGTTCAGCATTTGATAAATATCTCAGATTTTGTTAAATGAAACTTAGACACAGGCTCAGCGGTAAGGTCTTATTATCAGGGGGTTGGATCTGTGTCAGGATCATGGGCCCTACAGATGTCCCTTGGGGAAGCTATGAAATGAGACTTCTCTCTAGTTTTGCAATACAACATGAGGACTCTAGGAAATTTTCTTTAAAAAATCCAGTTTCTAAAACCTCATTTAAGCTTCTTATAATTTTTCTTTAAGAAATTCAGTTTGGGGTGGTACCTGTGATTCAAGGAGTAGGGTACCGGCCCCACATACTGGAGGTGGTGGGTTCAAACCTGGCCCTGGCCAAAAACTGCAAAAATAAAATAAAATAAAATAAAAATCCAATTTCTTAAACCTCATTTAAGCTTCTTTAAATATCTTAAAGACATAGTGCAATGTACTGGATTGAATGGGGTCTAAAATTTCACGAAATCCAGCAGCAGTGGGTGAATGGGTCTACAAAGCACAACGTATTAGACAAGATGTTCAGTTCTCGTTTGCGTCTCCAGTGGTCTGTCCAGCTGCCTGTTTGTGTATCATGCTCTCCCCTCCCCCAACAAAACATGTGGCATTTCAGCCAGGACATGGTGGACACAGTGGCCTGTAATGATGTCACTCTACACTGTAGCAAGACAAGCCAAACTCAAGTCAAGTAAAGAAATAAAGCAAAGAAAGGCCACCAACCTCTTCATCCCTCCCAGGCCAAGGGGAAGAGGAAAAGAGAACATAGGAGTTGGCTGTCCTCAGACTACAGACATTATGTGTTTGAGGGCTCTGAAAGGTCAAGCTCTAGGGCTTTCTGGGGCTAACTCCCACCTTGTTCATACACTCCCTGTTCATGCCCCAGATAAGAAAGGAGGAAGTACCCTGGCTGGCCTGTTGGTGGCGGTCTGCATACAGCTTCTCCTCTCCCCAACCTTCCCATCCCAACTGTCCCCTCTGGCCATGCTCCCACGGACTTGGGAAGCCACAGAGGTCCTGTGCAGACTGAGAGGCAGCCTGCCCGCCTGTGCTCACAAAGGCAGGTCTGTCTGGAGCTAGGCAGGCAGACCCACCGGGGAGGGCCTTGGCTGCACACACTCTGCTTCCTTAAGGAAACAGGTCCAGTCAGGCTGAGGCAGTGCTAGCTATGTGAAAGGAAAGTTCTTTGCTCAGGGTGCTTGGTCCAACGGGGCCATGTGACAGGCTACATCATCACCCAAACCAACCCAGATTGAATCAATTTGGATTCCACAAACTGCCATCTAATCCTGCGCCACTCAATCAGTGAAAAATGTTAGTTTTTGTTTTTAAACCAATTGCCTCCATTTCCTAGTTGGTAAGTCTAGGAGATGTGGCCACTAAAGGCCCTGAATTTGTCATGACTCAGTGACCAGGGCTTGTACCATGACCTTGGGGAAACTGCTCTTAGCCTCCCTGTCCCCATTCTCTGAACTGAGCCACCCCTACTGAAGACTCATTATGTACAAGGAACCCAACCAGACACAGGAATAACTGCAGGGTTGTGGTTAAGGGCAAGGGCTTTGAAGTGAAGCTTCCTAGATTTAAATCCCAAAAGCCAGCTCACCTCTCTGGTCTCCACTTACTTCATCTGTAAAACGAGGCAGTGATAGAGGTTACCCCATATGCTTGTCACGAGGAGGCACTGAGATAATGCAAGTGAAGCACTTAGTTGAGTGTCTGTACTACGACAAGCTGTGATGAGCCCAGGGAGGAGGCAGAAGGGGTTAGGAGGACTTTGTGGAAGATGTGGTGTCTCAGCCAGAGCACAAAAAGGCTCGCCCATGTGGTTACCACACCAAGGCACGGCTTGAGCAAAGCCCCAGAGGTGGCGGGCACAGTGAGGACATCTTCCCCCAGTATGGGTGGCTGGTGCTGCTGAGTGTGGGATTGCAGGGTACATGGGGGTTGCAGGGGTGCACAGGATTCATGAAGCTAGTTTGGAGGGAGATCGTGGAGGATCTTGAATGATGCCATTCCAAAGAGGTTAGTTAAACTTTTATCTGAAAGCAATAACACTGGAGCCAGTTGACATTTTTGATAAGAGAACTTGGAAATCCTTCTGGAAACAGTTTTTGGGAAAATTTTGATTCCATGTAGGTGTTGGGCAGAGGCAGAACAGAGGCCGTGTGGTGCAGAGTCCTCTTGTATTTCCATCTCTGAAAAGCTCATCAGTCTCTGAGCCCTTGCTTAATATCTGTCTTCTTTACTAGACTTCAGCTAGTGTAGGACTGGGGCCACATGCTTCCTTCTCACCGTCCCCTCCCCAGGGCAGTCCCTGGGCTCAATAATCACTTGTTGCATTGGAATAGATCAAAGACCCTAAACTCAAGGAGTGCGAGTAGAAAGGAGTGGACGGCTGTAATGTCACTTGAGCAGTATGAAGGGCATTTGGCAAAGGAGTAATCAGAGGTAACTCGGGGTGTGAAGGGAGTTGGGGGATAATAGGGAGGCTATCTGCTGAGAGAAACGGGATGTAACCAGGAGCAGCGTAGGTGCGGAGCTCACCATGGGCTGTTGATTGTACAGCAGGAAGCACAACTGGGGCTCTGGAGAGACTGCAGAGTGTGAGGCTGATGGTGAAGGGGCAGAGAAGGGGGAAGATGGGATCTTACAGCAAGAGCAGGCTGGAGACTGAGGAGAGGCTGATGCAGGCAGTCCTCCCACCCCCCCAGGACACTCCACATTCCCAGAGATCCTCAGTGCAGCCGTTATCTCAGAGGAGAAGCCCCAGGTGCCCATGGCGGGGAGGCGGAGCCGGGAGGAAAGCCAAAAGTTTTAGGGTTGCAGCATTCAAGGGGGGCAGGACCATCTTCTTTCAGAATTGGTCTCCCGCCTCCCAGCTTTGCTGTTCCTCACTTTTGCACACCGCCTCTGAGGTCATTCTTCTAGAACAGCAGTTCTCAACCTGTGCACCGCAGGAACTGTATTAAAGGACTGTGGCATGGGGAAGGTTGAGAACCACTGTTCTAGAAGAAGATCTGTGTGTGCCAACCCTTGGCTCAGATACCTCCCTTGTTTCTCACTTCCCAGATATGAGGGCCCAAAGTCCTTGGTGTGGCATTTATTTTATTTTTATTTATTTTTTTTTTTTTTGAGACAGAGTCTCACTCTGTTGCCTTCAGTAGAGTGCTGTGGCATCATAGCTCACAGCAACCTCTAACTCTTGCCTCAGCCTCCAGAGTAGCTGGGACTACAAGGCGCCCACCACAATGCCTGGCTATTTTTTTGTTGCAGTTGTCACTGTTTAGCAGGCCTGGGCTGGGTTCCAACCCGCCGGCCTTGGTATATGTAAATAGTGGCCAGAGCCCTACCCCCTGAGCAACAGGCACCACCCTTGGCCTGGCATTTAAATGACCACACATCTGGTCTGAAAAGCCTCCCCTCCCACTCTGTCCTCCACATCCCAGCAATCTGAGCTGCTTCCTCTTTCCTGTTATACTCTAAGAACTTTCATGCCTTTGTATGTTGGTTCATGCCACTCCACTAGCTTGGAAAGCTCTTTTTTCTCCATTTTCTGCTAATTAAAACTCCTCCCATCCTTCAAGGTCTACATCAAATGCTACTCTCCCTTACAAAGCCTTCCCTGGTCTCTCCGGTAAGAAGGGGTCTCCCTTTAAGAATCCACAATGTGGTGCTTTGCCCAGCAATCATTTCATTCCTTCTACGATTGTGTTGTTGGCATGACTCTTCCTTCTACTGGGTCATGACAGGAATAGAGTAGAGAACAGGTTTTATCTTTGAACCTCCCCTGTGTGGTTTCCTACATAGGAAAGGCACTCAACCAATACCATGGAAGTAAATGAAGAATTTAAGAAAAAATACCTAAGAACAGTAGATGCTGGCAGTCTTACCACTTCCAACCATTTATTTGGAAGTTATGGTAGGCCTCATAGTTATTTGACTAAAGGGGTTTGCCTTGCAATTAACATCTTGGCCTAATATTGGGTTGCCTTACAATCAGAATAAATCAAAGACCCTAAACTCAAGGGATGCGAGTAGAAGGAAGCGAACGGCTGTAATGTCATTAACCGGGTAGAACTGGAATTTAAACTCAGTCGTTTCATTTCAGGATCCATATTTTAGCCACAACTGGGATGTTTTCTAACCCACATCCATTGTAGCGAATTGCACAATGACCAGATGTGTGGTCATTTAAATAGATCAAAGACCCTAAACTCAAGGGATGTGAGTAGAAGGACGTGGACGGCTGTAATGTCATTAGGGCCATTTTGATATTGAGATAAGCGTATGTTGAGACTGTTTTGAACATTTCCTAGAAGCAAAAATGGAAAAACTTGGCCCAACTGCTGGAAGTGCTTTGTCACATGTGCTGCCTATGACAGTGGTTTACAGAAATCCCTACTGAATTCCACCGTAAACATATTTCAGGAGCCATGAATTAAGAGGAAAAGGTTTCTCAATGTTCAGCTTCCAAACTTGAAATGCGTCTATTCATTTAATCATCTGTCATTTTCTTCTGACTTTCTGCACAGGCTCTGAGAGTATTTAGATTAAATGAATATACTATTTTATTCCTTAACAGCTTGCTGGTTGTAAGGAAAATGTATACTCAAATACAAGTATTCAACACTGGTCAGTGAGAAGCTACTGTGTGTCAGTAGCGTGTCTGTGTTAATAACAGTGTACAGTGTCTGAGTCAGGTTACTGCGTCACGTGGCCTGTGTTTCTGGGGTTAGACATTTTTTGTATCATTCTGTAAAACTGAGAGCAATTTAGGATTGACCTAGACCGGGGTCCTCAAACTACTGTCCGTGGGCCACATGAGGCGGTATGATTGTATTTGTTCCCGTTTTGTTTTTTTACTTCAAAATAAGATATGTGCAGTGTGCATAGGAATTTGTTCATAGTTTTGTTTTTTTTTTAAACTATAGTCTGGCCCTCCAACGGTCTGAGGGACAGTGAACTGGTCCCCTGTTTAAAAAGTTTGAGGACCCCTGAACAGTCCTGCTCCCCCGCCCACTCCACCTCTGCTTTGTTTTTGAGGTAGACTGTTGTAAAACACAGCTGCTAAATGGAAAGGAAAACTACACTCCTCATGTAGCTGTGAACAACAGCATTATTTAAATGTATCTCTAATCTAATAAGACTGTTCTTGCTAAGGAAGTAAAAAGGCATTAATTCTCTCCCCTCCCATCCAATTGGGAAAAGGGGTAGTACAGAGGGTATTTTGAGTGACTTCTAAATTCATTTTCCTTGGATCCCATATAGTTAGGACAGGAGGGAGTTTTTCAGAGCACTAAACTGATAAGGAAATGCTTCCTCCAGCTTCATGATTGGAGTGGTCTAACAAACATTTTCTGAGCATTTGTTCCATTCTGAGCAGAGTGCTCAGGAGAGCTTCATCTGTTTTACCTTATTACACCCTCGGAGGTATATGCCATTTGTACCTTGGGAAACTGAGGCTCAGAAAAAATGATCTTGCCTGTGGTTGCACAGCTTGTAAGAGGCAGAGTTGGAATTTAAACTCAGTTGTTTCATTCCAGGATCCATATTTTAGCCACAACAGGGATTTTTTCTAACCCACCTCCATTGTAGTGAATTGCACAAAACACATACCTGAAAGGTGAGTAATGTCACCATTAAAAATTCTGTTTTAGAAGAATAGTCAATGGAGTGGGGGATGCTCATGATACATTGCTCAGTGAAAAAATGTTAAAAACCCATAAATACAGCAAAATACTATTTTTATATGCACATGTATATACATATGCATAAACAGGTTGATAAAGAGAGATGAACAGATATAAATAGGAAAAACCTGAAAATATGTAAATCAGTATTACCAATATTTTAACCAATTATCTCTGAATGATGGGAACATTTTTATTTTCTTAATATTTCTCATTTTTTGTTTTACATTTTTCATAATGAAACCTATTACTTTAATTACCCCAGAATAATATTTAAGTAACATATATCCATTAACTCAACAATTTCCATGAAGCAAATAGATTTTGAGTATCCATTATGTATCAGGCACTGTGTATTCAAAATAGTCAAAAACAAAATATCCCAACCTGAACAATAACGGGCCACTGTCTCTACAAATAATTAAAAAATTACCCAGGAGTGGTGACTCATACCTGTAGTCCCAGCTACTTGGGAGGCTGAGGCAGGAGGATCACTTGAGCCCCAGAATTTGAGGTTGCTGTGAGCAATGATCACAATATTGCACTTTAGCAACCCCCTGTCTCCAAAAAAAAGAAAGAAAGAAAAAGAAAAGAAAAGAAAAGAAAAAAACTAAACTAAAAATGAAAAAACAAATGTACTCCTATCCCTACTCTGCTAACATTTAGAATGGTCTCTTTCAGGTCTTTTTCTATGCAATTTTTAAAATACAAGTGACCAAACTAGATAATAGCCACGCCCTCGTGTGTGGTTAGGGGGTTGGACCAGCCCCCAGACACTGACTCTCACCTGTACCACATGATGTCACATCACTTCGTGCTGAACCTCAGCTCCATCATCAATAAAGAGGATTAGGGTGGTACCCACCTCATCAGTCTTTTGGGGAGACTAAATGAGTTAATACAAGTGCTTTAAAGTGCAAACCCAACAACAGCTCTTACTATTATCACTGTATGGAGAATCTCTACACTGCAGTTTTCTTCTGAAGAGCACACAGCAGTGTTTCTCTTGGAGAGGAGGGAGCACTGCTTAGGCCACTCAGGGACATAAAGTCAGCTTTGAGTCTCGAAGGTGAATGGGATCACTCAGTCAAAGCAGGTACTATCAAAAGTCAGAATTTTTACTTTTCCTCATCTTTTGTTCCTGGTTGATCCAAAAATTTCTCAAAAAATAGTGGATTTCGGTAAGCGTGATGGCTCACGCCTAAAATCCCAGCACCGTGGGAAGCTGAGGAGGGAGAATTGCTTGAGCTCAGGAGTTCGAGATTTCCCTGAGCGAGAGTGAGACCTGGATTCCTAAAAAAATGAAAAACCCAGCAGGGAGCTGTGGCAAGGGCCTGTAATCCCAGCGGCTTCCGGAGGTTGAGGCAGCAGGATACCCACAGCCCGAGTCTGAGGTTGCAGTGAGCCATGACGCCATTGCACTCTGCTCAGGGGATAGGGTGGGACTCTGTCTCAACAACAACAACAACAACAACAACATCAAAGAAATAAAAATAAAAAATAAGCAAGGAAATAAAAAAAAAAAATAGTGGCTTTGGCTCATTGGGCCTCATATCCATGAGATACAAAGGACTGAGAAAGCGATCATGATATAAAGGGAATAGAGTATTTGCACACCATTCAGAAAATCAAAGGGGTAAATATCAGACACAGATCTTAGTTGTGTTTGGAAGCTTAAAAAATAGGGCCAGTTATAGGCAATAGTTTATACTGACTGATGCTATGACTGTGGGACTTGGTGTTGTATTCTGCCTTATGACTGTGGGATACGTGTCTCTGAACTCTATGGAAGAAAAAAGTCAGTAGCCAGCTAATTCTGAGGGAGCCAGCCTGTTTCTACTGTGGGACTGCCCCACAGCAGTCTTAGCCACCATCCCCCTGTCACCATGACTCCCTCGCCTCCTAACTCTCTCCTCTGCGTCTCCGCCCACCCCTCTGAGAGGCAATTCTTCACTGGGGAGTCAAGTGAGTGTCTTTAAATGTTGATGATCCTCCTATTCAGCCCACCCAGGAGCATTCCACTGTACCCTAAGTCATGCAAAGCCCCAACCTGTTTGCATGACTCCAGGCCCCTGCCCCATCTGGGCTTGGCATGCCTCACCAAGTTGTCACCACTCCCCACTGTCCTCCAGGCTTTCAGGACGCTGGCCGTCTGTCTCACACGCTAAGTGTTTGCCCCCTGTCCTTTGGGCCTCACTGCACGTTCCTCCCTCACTGGGCAATAGTCTTTACTCTGCTTTTTGCCTGCATGGTGCGCTCTTTTTCTGCTGGTCTCTGTTTCTGCGTCACCTCCTGAGAGGTGACACCTCACCTCCCTAGTTCTGGTACCTTTCTTGTTCTCTTTCTAGAAAACATGGTATCACAATCTCCACTGACTTGTTTTATTTTTGGCACACCTTTTTGTGTGTGATGCTGTGTCTGCCAACCCACTTCTCTGACCTATCAGAATGTAAATCTCTCAAGAGCAGGGACATATCTGTCCTTGTGTTGCTGCACACCCCAGGCAGGGCCCCTCATGGAATAGGTGTTCAATAAATAATGAAAGGAAGAAAGTCCCCAGAAAAGGGATACCTGTTCAAGGCAGCCCAGTTTCCTGTGATGTAGGCAGAATGCCCTGCTCAGCCCCAGCATTACTGTGCAAGTTAAAAATAAACCCCCTGGGTGGAGTGAGAAGCCTTTAAAAAGGATGGGAGAGAGATAATGAGAAGCATGAGCCAGCCGACTCAGGTCCAGCAGGATGTGGGACTGGCCAGGAAGAAAGAGGGATCTTGACTCCAGGGAAATACTGACTTTGGGGCTGCAATAGTCTGACCAACATACGTCTCCTCATTAGTCACCAGAAGTCCCTCTCTTGATCTGCATTGTATGAAATGACTCTCACGTAGCCAGTGCAGGATATGCTTCCATCCCAGAGCAAGACATGGTTAGAGGTTTTAAAAGAGATATTCTTTACAATTCCTAGAACAGAGGCCGCCACACCCCTCATCTGCCTGCCATGCGGTCAGAGGAAGAGGGAGAGGCCTGGGGCTACAAGAGGCCAGAAGCCTTCCTTGGCTCACCCTCCTGCTGACCTCCCCCAGCGCCCATCCAGCGTGGGATCCGAACCTCCCACCACAGTAGGGCTGCAGCCAGGCATCCCAAGGTGAAGCCGCCCTCCAAAGGCTTGGCTCGGTTCTAGGCTAGCACAAGGCCAAGGCGCAAGGCAGGGAGGGCCGGGTCAGTGGGCCTTTAGAAACAACTCGGACATCGCCTTGGAAACATTCTCCTCCCTTGCACTGTGTGCATCTGGATCCACCCTGAACCAGCTGTGTATGAAACCCTCAGGCCTCAGTAGGAGGTGGGGATACAACAGGGAGGGTCAGAGTGGGACAGGAAAGGGGCCACCTTCTTTGTCCTCAGGAGGATGTTCATCTTTGGGCCTCAGTGAGCGGTCTGACAACCCAGGGTGCAGCAGAGTCCTCTGTTGCATATGCTGGGCCCAGCCACTATGGTGGAAGGGTGGGCTGAGCAGAATGAGGGCTGCCAGCATCCCCTCCTCCACACCACACCCTGGACCCCTGCCCAGACTGCATCTCTCTCCGTGCTGCTTCTCAAGCCAAGTGATGTGCTCATGGTCACCTGGTGCAAACCTCTGAAACAATTGACCTCCACTGGGATTTTCCATATCCACAGCCATGTGACCGTCAGGAGGGCCACAAAGGAAGGGGAAAGGAATTAGCAAGTATTAAGAGAGACAGATATGCTGTGAGCGTCTCACATCACCTCAAGTCTAACCTCCACAACCATCTGAGTTCTTACGGAGCAGGAAACTAAAATGTAGAGGGGACCCCATTCCTTACCCAAGGTCACTCAGTGAGGGAGGGTGGAGCATCAGGCAGCCAAAATACAAAATGGCTGTGCAATCTGCACCTGTATCAGGCCATTCCTTCCTCTCTATAGTCAATATCCAAATGATTTGAACTCAAAACCCAGCACCAGGGGACATTGAACAGAATCTTCAAAAGTCCACGTACCGAGGAGCTACGCTCCCCCCTGGCCCAGTGGGAATCTAAAGCTTTTTTGTGTATTGAGCAAAAGAAGTCTACTGAAGTCACCTCTTCTGTAATCATTTGTTGAGAACCCCCCAAAACTGTGGACCAAGTAGCCTATGTCTGCTCTAGGCTTAAACTCTTCAAAGGGGGCTATTGCTTCCTTGGACAGTTCCCCATTCCTGATGTAGGATTTTAAGTGCTGAAAAACCACAGGATAACAATCCTCCCTTGGAACAAAAATGACTGACAGGGAATAGCAGAGTAGCAAGTGACCTTTTGAGTCCTAAGACCATTTGAGTTCAAGTACATTCTTAAGAAGACTTCCAAAAAACCTTAGCCAGACTGCAAATTTGTCAGATAATTAATACTTTGTGGAGTAAATCCTATGTGCTATGCACGGTACACTAAAATATTTTGAAAACATTTCGGGTAGTTTACATATATAATTTCACCAAATTCTTAAGTCTATAAGCTAGGGACAACTAACATCACTACAGCACTATGTACTAAGGGCTTTACCTGTATGGACTCACATATTCCTCTCAACAACCCCAGCAGATATTATGTTATTATCTCTGTCTTATGGAATCAGAGAAGTCATGGCCAGGGTGATGCAGCTATTGAATGTCAGATACAGAATTCAAACCCAGACAGTCCAACCCCAGTGGTCATGCTGTGGACCGTATGCTCCCCTGGCTGTACACTGATCTAAACCGGGGAACAGCTGATGAGAGAGGGGGTTCCAAGTGGAGCTGTGGAAGGAATTCTTGGTCTTCATCATCTCCCTCTCCAAAAAGCTTAGGGCTCTGCTTCCCAAGCCTTCAGCAAAGACATCCCAGGGCCAGCCTGGGATGGCAGCAGCAGTTTTATGTGGCCAACTAAATGGAGATTTCATCCTCGGAAAGAAACCATGCTGGAGCCAGCCTACATCTCTGCCTTTGAGAGACACCCCCGTTATCACTTCAAATGCAAAAACCCAGGCTTAAGAGAAATCTTTAGCTCCTACGACTTAATTACCACCTACCACTAAAAAGGATCGAACCAGAGAACATTCTACTAGTAAAATATCACAAGAATGGAAAAGCGAGTATCCAAGGTACTCGATATTAATTCTGACAGATACTCTGAGAAGGGATGGGAAAAGCCTTGTTTTCTAGAAGCTGTTTATGGTGCAGCACTTTGCACACACAAATCAACCAGTGCAAACCACTTCTACTCTCCCCATTGGGCTGCTGGGAAGGCCGACACGGGCTTCTCCGTCTTCCCCATGGGTGGGAGGGCTGGAACATGCTGGATCAACGTCTCCCTTCCGGGTGCCTGACATCACTTGTTTGTCCTGAATGCCCATCAGCCAAAAGAAGTTATTTATCTCTAAGCATGAATATTACCTCTAGGGTGGATTTTTCCAGGCTCCCAAAGTGAGTTCTATGCAGAGATGAGAGTTAACAAGAGCAGCTGACACACAGCAGGAATCCTGGCAACTGTGAGGGGCCTGCCTACATAGGCTAGGGTCAGAGACCCGGATGCCAACTTCTCTGCTTTGCTGTAGGAGCTGGAAGAGGCAGCAAAAGGGCGGGGCTCCCATTGCTGTCCTGGTCTTGGCTTTAGTGCTACCTAGGTTAGTGACGCCCACAGTCACTCACTGGATGACTAGGTACTGAGCACCTGCTTATTCCTTGCTGTACCTCCAGCTGGGCTCTTGTCTGTCTTGTTCCAGCCCTCATGAAGTTACACTCTAGTGAATAGGCAATAGCAAGTTTATTCAAACTTGACAAGTTACCTATGGACTAAGATAAGTGCCACAAAGGGAGGAGGGGTAAGTAAGGAGAGGTGAGGCCTGGAGGATGTGCTGTGTGAAGAACTGTGGGGAAAGCAGGCAGGCAGATAGAACAGCAGTGGCAAAGTCGGAGAGACAGGAAAGGGCATGGAGCAGCAGGCAAACAGAAAGGGGGGCGGAGAATAGCTGGGGTGGAGGGCCGAGATGGGTGGGAGTCGGGGATCTCGCTCTCCAAGAGGCCTCCTGTCTGCTTTCTCGCCTTCCCCCAAATTAATCACCTCTCTCCTCCAAAGTGTGCTCCCAGAACTCACCTTTGCTTAGCCAAATCCAGGCCCTCTGCTCAAATTGAAAGAGTTTCTTTTTGTGGCAAGCAGGTCATGTTTCGTATAAGGACTCTTTTAATATTTGGATTATGCCAATAGCAGTTGGTTTGAAGAGAAGCTTCCTCGTGTTGGAAATGGCGTGTGCGTCTTGTACCAAAGATACTCAGACTGTAAATGCCGCCGAGTGGGCCCACCCCAAGCCCCGGGCCTATTGCTGCCACCTCCTCTGTGCAGCCCCCTTCACTGCAGCCTCGTCCCCTTCCACACCCATCTCTGCCCATTTTCTCCTAACCCCCCATGCCCTCAGGGGGTCAGCTTAAGCTTCCTGCTCCTCCACTTTGCCCCTCCCAACGTGACTCTCTCACATTCTGCCTAGCCCCGCTGATCAATCAGCCTCCGCGTGCAAATGCGGCCTGCTCTGCAGCTTCACACACGGCGCACGTGGGCAGAGCCCTTTCTGTGTCCTTCAGACGATGCCAGAGAAGGGGCTGCCTAGTTGACCCCAGTAGGAGCCTGGCCTGGCTGCCAAGCTTACTGATTAGCCTGGCTGACAGGAAAGAGCTGTCCCCGTTTAGAGCCTTCCCAGTGGTGCCTCTACAAATGCCCATGGCTAGAACACGAGTTGGGGAATAGCTTGGAATATTGCTCCCTAATGGCCTTGCAGCCACCCTGGGTTTGTGAGCTCAAGAAGCTTGACCTCTTGCTACAGGGCTGGTCTACAGTTGAACTGCTATCCCAACACTCCCCTTGTTGAAAGCAGAGTCTGCCCTATGGAGGGCCTCTGGCCATCTATGGCTCACAGCTTAAGGATATAAATCCTCCATACCCCCTCTAGGTCTGAGCCCGCCTGCCTCTTGGCTCCAGCGTGCCCCTTCCTCCCTGTACTCCAGCATTCCTCCTTGGCAATGCCACACAACCCTTACACGTGGGGTTCCCCCTGCCTCAAACACTCTGCCCCCACTAGCTACCGCCTACCAGTCTTCCGGAGCTCAACCTAAGCATGGCTTCCTTGTGGAAGCTTTTCCAGATCCCTGCTGGAATCTGGAATGGCAGGCACTTCTGTCATACGTTTTCACAGGACCACTCGGAGAGCCCCTGCTTGGCTGACACCTGTACCCCCATCTTGCCTCAAACTTTCATGAGGTGGGACCTGTTGGTCCCAAGGGATCATGTTTCAAATCAAGTTTTTCACTTTATCGGCACACTCCCTGGCACCCAGCAGGTGCGCCCTGGCAAGCTGCCCGAGCCTCCCATGGTCATCCTGGCCCGTCCCTATCCCCACTCTCTCCTCTTCCTCCTGCCTCCCTTCCTTTGTACTTCCCTTTCCTCCCTCTTTACTCTTTCCATTCATTCTTTCTTTTCTCCTGGGCCTTGGACCTACTTGTTTGCTCCTAAGAACACTGTTTAAGCCAAAAGAAAGAGTTATTTACAAAAAAAAAAAAAAAAAAAAAAATTGTTGTCACGACTTGGTATAATGTGTTGGCCTTCAACAAGATTACCCCAAAGTCAGGGCTAACAGAGGAAATCTAGGAAACTGGCGTCCCAGGGCTGCCCCGGCAAGCACCACGTGCTGGGCATCTGAAACAACAGAAATGGATGGTTTCACGGTTCTGGAGGGTGGAAGTCCCAGGTCAAGGCACTGGCAGGTTCCTTCTGACACTGGTTGGGGAGGAAGGATCAATTCTGGTCCTCTCTGTTTTGGTTGTAAGTGGCCATCTTCTTCCTGTCTCCTCACTTTATCGTTTCTATACGCGTGTCTGTCTGTGCAAATTCCCCTCTTTTTATAAGGACACCAGTTACAGCTGACTAGGGCCCACCCTACTGACTTCATTTTAAATTGATTACTTCTGTAAAGACCCTATCTCCAAATAAGGTCACATTCTTAGGGGTTGGGGGCTGGGAGTGGTTTTCATCCTACGGATCTGGGTGGACACAATTCAACACGTAACACCTCTCTCCACTTGCCCACAGCCCCAACCTCTTTGACTCATTGAATGAGATAAAAATAGGAAAGTGAAGGGACACATCATCTTCTGGAGAAGTGATACGGGAGTCTGGGAATAGGGTGGAAAAGGCAGGAATGTAAACTGGAGACAGACACCCACCAGAGGACGAGAGAGGAGGGGTGGACGAGCGGGACTACAGCTGTTCTCCTGGTTTCACATCTGGGCTCTGCTGACATGCTGGTTCTGAGTTCAGACCCCAGCTTGGCCACTCACTGGCATGGGGGCCTTTCCCCTCACTTGTAAGAAGGGGATAGTGATGGTACCTAAGTTACAGGACCGTCAAAAAGAACAGCATAAGGCGAGGGCTTAGCACTGCTAAGGGTAACTGCTGTGGGGTCAGGCCACACAACTCTGTGTTCTCATTCCTGGTGACAAGGACAAGGGAAGCAGAGCAACAGCCAGACCGGAACTCCCTCAGTTGTGGTCTATGGACCAGAAGTGTCAGAGCCACCTGGGCCCCACCCACAACACCCAGAAAATGCCGAGTCACAACTGCAGGTAGGACCCAGGAGCCTGATTTTTAAACTAGCTCTCCTGATCCTTGTGCACATTAAAGTCTGGAAACCCCTGGACTAGACTGTGGGTCCTGGAAGCTGAGACAAATTGTGTCTATGAGCAATCCCCAAGGTGGACGCAGCCCCAGGGCAAGGTGGGCACAGGCCACACCAACTCTCATCACCACCATTACTTGGATGGGGTCAGAGGAGTCTTTAGCAATTACCGTATATACTCGAGTATATACGGTATGTATGAAATTAATCTCTCTAAGTCACATTTTAAAAGTACTATTTGGAAGGATCATATTGCAAATCAGGTTTTTCACATTACTGTAAACTTCACTGTACTCAGACACTTACTTTTTGGATTGTCCATTCTTTCTCTCCCCACGACTGGGGTCACTCAATCTTGACCTCAGACTTGGCTCTGATAACCGCTGAGCTTAGGCTTGAGGGGGATAAGGAGCCCTGGGCCAGCGCGCTTGCTGTGCCTGTGCTTCTGTTGTTAGGCACCACCTCCTCTGTCCTTGGGCACCATCTGCTGCTGTCCCCTGCCTGGATCCCTGCCCGAAACATGCTTTGTCCCCAGTGCTTCATTCGTGTCTTATTCCCGAAAAGCCATGTCTTCAAGGCTGAGATGCTGCCCATGGCCCAAACTAGAGTCCTGCGGTCTCTCAGCAGAGTTTCTAAATCCTCGCCTGCTTTCTAAGGTCTTCTATTATCATCTGTTGCTGAATCCTTAACACCAAGCTCCACCTGCTTCTCACATAATCCCTCGTTCCACCCAATATACAGCCTACCAGTGGGGAGCTCGGGCTCACTGGGCAACCTGGGTGTGGAGCCTGGCTCTGTCCCTTGGTAGCTGTGTGACCTTAGGCAAATGGCCTACCCACTCACCCCCTGTCAATCCTGCATCTGTGATGACCACTGCTGTCATGTGCAGGGTTGTCAGGAGCATTCAGGGAGGTGGCACACTTAAAGCCAAGCACAGTGCCTGCATATAGGGAGGGCTCCAGAAATGTTTGCAGCCGGGACAGAGCTCTTCTATTTCTGAATTCTCATAGATGCAAACAAAGCTCCATAACAAAGCAATAGTGGCTCTGTGCTGCCCCAAAAGTGACATTAGTTGTCCCTCATAGTGTCACTTTGGACTTTGGAACAAATGGGTTGTGAGCAGCCTTTTCAGAACTCAGCCTTTAAGAATGACAATAACTAATACTCACACAGTACTTGCTATGAGCCAGGCTCTGTGCTATAGGCACAACGCATTCGATCCTTTCATTAACAGTGTTGTCACTTTATTACCCCACTTCACAGATGAGGAAACTGAGGCCTAATGTCATAGAAATAATAAGTGGCAGAGTCAGAATGTGGATCTCAGGTAGTTAGGACGCAGAATCTATGCACGTAGCTGCTACATCACACCGCCTTTCTTAAGTAGTATAATCTAATCATTGGAGAGGGAAGAAAAAAAGGAAAAAATTAAGGCAGAGAAATGTTTTAAATGGACAGCAAAGGAACAGCATTCCTACAAGTGAATCCCAAGAAGTTCACTTCTGGCTGGTTGAAACCATGATGTAGTCAATAATAAAAATAACTTGTTATTTCTTCCCTGTTTCTTGCCCTGTAGGGAACTGGCTCAAATGCTTGTTCTTGTTCCTACATCCTGGGCTAACATCCCATCAGCGCAGGTCCATTCTTGTCACCTCCCAACCCAATAGGCCCCCTCTTCTCTATGGTCAATTGGGCTGGATCCAGGCACATCTGGAGATATGGCAATTTGTTGGTGCTCAAACATTTGTTGATTACTGTATCTTAAGGAAAAATATTCTTTTGCCAAAAGTTACCTAAATCACAGTATGCTGTGGCACAAAGAAGTACAGATCATTTTTCCAGCAGCCTAAATCAAGGAATTCTGCATTAGCTATGCAATGCCTATTAAACAAGGTGGAAATAGGTGTGCCTTCCACCCTGTATAGTACCCAAATCCCTGGCAGCTAGCACACAGCTCCAAGATCTTTAATAGTTTATTCAGAGTCCCCAGAATCCCTGACACCTAAGTGAGCAGGCACACTCCCAGGTGTAGATGGAGTATGTGGGTGTCTGCCCCCCATCTCCTGGCAGGTGCTACTCACCTGTAAAGTCAAACCTGTAGACCATATACTGCTTCCTTAAATCCTTTTGGCACCAGAAAGTTACATGTAAACACCAGATTGGGCAGAGTGTTTACAAGAAACTCATTGTGTTTTCTCTCTTAACGTGTTGTATATTGCCTTTGCTTTGATTAAGTACTTCACCTGCAACTCCATGTATTCATGAGAATATGTTCATTCAGAAGAACGTCTCCCTGAATCCTTCTGCCAGCTGCCCTCAGCAGCAAATTGGTACTGTTGCCTTCTGAGCTACAAGCCTAAGAGGGGACTTTCCTCGGAAGTCCTCAATGACCAACACAAAGAAAACAAAGGAGAAGGGAATTTGTGCCCTGTGAATCAGAGTCTCCACTAACAGCCCCAGTGAACAGCTGCCAGCCCTTCACTAGACACCACTTCCCAAAGCAAGTCCCATTCCCTTTGCCACTGTCAGGCAGGTGGGCTCGTCCTCAGCAGGATGCTCGTGTCCTCCCACAGGTTTGGGAGCTAAGTCGTAAACACCTGCATCCCTGTAGAGAATGAAAGGAGCTCACCGGAGCAGAAGGGAGGGAGGATGAAAGGGGTGGATATAAAGGGCAAGGAAATGTAGGGGTGTTTGGAATTCTGCTGAGACACTGAGTGGGCACTTGGGTCTCTGAAAAATGGCTACTTGATTAAATGCCTGAAATTCCCATGTCAGCATCTGGAGGTCTGAACTTCTCAAGTGTTCTTCTGTAGGATCCTTGGATACTTCTGGCATGTAATAGCGACATGGGTGTGGAGCGTGTGTACACATGCCAGAGGGTGCACCCCCTGTTCCCATTTCGCTCCTTCTCCTCTGGTGCCCATCGGAGGAGGCACTGAAATGAGGATGTGATATTCCAGGAAGGTCAGAAGGGAAGGGAAGAAGCAATCCCGGTAACCGTGGGGCCATCAGAAGACCATCCTGCCCAAACCCTGAGCTGGCAGGCTCAAATAATCCTAAATTCCAGCCTGACTTTTATATCAAAAGGTGGATAAAATCTAAGCTGTGGTCAGGTTTTCCGAGGCAGCTGAATTTCCCAGCTGCCCAGGAGGGTGAGTGTGACACAGCAAGGTGCTGCGAGCCAGGCTCCCCACGGCCACAGAGCATTCTGCTTCTGCGGAACCAAGAGCCACCCACGTTCAACTACTGAGCAGGTGAGAAATTCCTGCCGCCACCC
Organism: Loris lydekkerianus; assembly: GCA_963574355.1. NCBI lineage: Eukaryota > Metazoa > Chordata > Mammalia > Primates > Lorisidae > Loris > Loris lydekkerianus. The sequence continues at coordinate 16,897 of CAUYPK010166144.1, read as the reverse complement.
CTCATCGGGCTGGCACTGGGGAATAAAGATAATGCGACAGCTTGGGGCATTATTATTCTTGCAGTCTCTAAACTGTAAGTCTATTTTATGTGTATATGCCATCAACATGCCCTTCCCCCAGAGCAGTCTGCACCATGGTTTCAACCCAGCCAGGGAGCACTTCTTGGGATTCACCTGCAGAAGTACTGGTTCCAGAAATATCTGCTTAAAACATTTCTCTGCTTTAACTTTTCCCTTTTTTCTTTCCTTTCCAGGACACTCAGATACACACACACACACACACACACACCCCTACCCCCACCCCCCACACACACACAACCTCAGCTGAGATATGACCTGCTCCTTTCCCCCCCCAGAACAGATGCCCTGATTCCTACCTGGAGAGCTTGTGGGCTGAGGGCTGTATTCTCTCCACTCTCACGCAGCGCAGTCCCACAGGAAGAAGAACCTGCTTGGAGTCGTCTGCTCTGTGTGTGTCACTGTCACCTCGCTGTAGCTGCCTCCCCAGCAGCCCGTCGGCTGAACCTCTAGGCTACTGCAGCTCTGTGCGGGGAGAGGGACACGCCGTGGCATGCACATCAGGTTGCTGGCCCGCCTCCAGACACCATGCCACAGAGCCAGCTACCATCCCCAGGGCTGTGTGGGAAACAAGGGGTGGGGCAGGCTGTGGAGCTGAGAACGTCGGCCTCTCTGGCTATCTCTGGCCCTTGCTTATCAGCAGAGGGGAGCTGCCTTTAGACAGTTACCCACACCGACCTCACTCACTGGGATGCCCCCAACCCTGGATAGCCAGCAGCAAGCCCAGGAATGCAGAGCTATTGACCAGCAGGGAGGGACACAGAGACAGCAGACAGTGGCAGCAACTACCCTGCGTGTTATTTTAACGTGGTTTGTCTTGGGGCAAATGCCTGAGCTGAAGGGACTACTGGCCCGTCTGAGCAGAATCCTGTTTATTTTGAGGCCTGAGTCTCCAGGGAAACAGCAGGTTGTGGCTCTGAGACTCTCCTCTGGAATCAGGAGGCTGCTGGATGAAAGGGAGTCCTTTTCTGTGCTGGCATCTGGCATCCTTGCACAGGGTGTAGGTGTGTGTGTGTCTGTCTGTCTGTCTGTGCCCCTCCCAGAGCCATGCCCTACAAGTGGCATTTTGCAAAGCCAGTCAAGGCAATGGCCATCCAGGTTGGGAAGGGGAAGGAGCCGCAGAGAGAATATTTCTGTCATTTCCTCACTACCATTTAAGCCTATCTCTGATGGACTAGGGAAATCCTCAGATGAGCCCAGCTTCAGGGGCTAGGGATTTCTCCAATGGGCCATGGACATTGTCTTTTATGCTACTGGCGGCGTTTGGATAAGGCAGGGAAGAAGCTGTCTGTACAAATAACTCTTCTGCTAGAATGTGGGGAGTGAGGGTAGACTGAAGGGTTATGGATCAAGAGGTATCTTTGAAGAGACCAAATGGAAACATGATTAATAGTTTCCGATAATTGAAGAAGACTCCCTCCTCCTTATGCAGGCACGTGGCTGGAGGCACAAGTGTGTGTACACATGCACGCAAGTCTGCCCACCTAGTGATTCATACAGAGACAGGCTGACCTGTCAGAACTGGAAATATACTCCCTCCCTCCCTCCCTGGGCAGTTGCTCGGGTACGGGGCAGGTGTGCAGGTGAAGTGTGCTCTGCACACTCCTCACACAGCACCCGGAGAAGCCAGTTAAGCGCCTTCTGAAGTTTCCTCTCCTATAACGGAACTAGAGGCTTCAACCCCACAAACTGCAATCCCAGATGAGCAGCAGCTCCCAGAACGGAGCTGAAGGGATGGAGAAAGCTGATTTCTCCAGACCCTGTTGGCTGGACGCTGCATGAACTGCCACTTCCCCACATCCAAAGGATACTGATGATTTGCCTTAAAACACAATAATCTTTCTTGAGTATTTGCAAGATCCTCAAAAGGCTTCTCAATGGTAAAAAGATAAAAAGATTTCAGATAATAGTCTTATTAACATTGGAGAATTATTATGCTATATATGACATGCATGCTAACTTGTTTTAACTACATGGAATGATAGACTTGAAAGTCAGAAAACATCCTAAAAGACCTGAGGACAGAGACGCAGACTCGGAGTCTCACCCTGGTTGCACCCCTAGTTAGAGTCCCCACTGTGACTAACGCAGCTCCCCCTGCTTCAGGTTAGCGCCCTTTAACCTGCTCACGCTGTGTTGTTGGCCTTTCCTGGGCAACTCAGCTCCTTGGGCCTCAGATTCCTTCGTAAGGAAATGAATGAGACTTTCCTCTTCACATCTTCCCTGCACACTCTTAGGATTATCATGGCAATCAGATGTGTCCAGGTTTGTTTGAATACCATAAGCACTGAGAATTATTTTATTTCTTCATCGTATTTATTTGTGAAACATGATACACACACACACACACACACACACTCCTCTTAGGCAAATATAATCCCTAGCTACTGACATGCACTCATCTCTGTACTATTGGGGGTTCAGTAATGTTACTGTCCAAATACTGGGAAATAATGAACCCTCAGTAGTTTAGGATATTTACTGTAATATAATTCCCACTAACGTTAAATGTTTTTTTTAATTTTATTTTCATGTCCCTTAACTTCTATCTTTATCTCAACTTCCTGGTCATGTATCTGTATTTATCTTTTAAATATACATTGAGATTTTTTTTGAGTCCTAAGGCATGATCATGTGAATGCTTTTTGGCCCGACTGTTATTTAGAGTGGGAGGGACCTAAGTCTGGCTCAGAATAGCCTTCCAATTCCGTGCCAGTAAATAGTCAGTGGAAATAATAGCTGTTGAAGCTGCTTATTAAACATCCGCAATATGCTAGATCCTATGCAGAGTGTGGAACAAAAATCCTATCTTCCCTTAAGTCTCTCACAGCACTAGAGAGCCATTTCTGCTGCGATAGAGCCTTTTACGAGAGCCTGCTCATTGCAGAGGGGTACTCTGAGAGAGGGAGAAAATGACAGCTTTGGCAGGCCGACCAAAGTTCGGGCAGCTTTATCCACAGAGATGCCGGCTTGCCCAGAATCATCTGCATCTAAAGTGTCATGGGTGGTGCTGGAGGTGAGACTTTTCCTTCCACATCCTAAGAAATTAACTCAATAGAGAGCACTTAGGCAGCTGCTCTTACAGAAACTGGATCTAAACCTCTTCTAAAAGCTTTAGAAGGACAATAAAGGTAGAATGTGGTATTTCCGTGGTTTTCCTTATTCTGTGCTCAGTGCCTTTGAAAATCAGGCATAAAACTATCACTTTTTTTGGCACCAGCATGATTGACTCAACAGGGTTCAAAAATGCCCCTGATTAATACATTTTCTTCCTCTCCAGGCAGAACCTAAGCCCTGGCATCTTGTCCTTGAATCTTGAGACTGACATTCGATGTTTGCTTTAAAATTTCCCCTTCACTCATCCTGTTTACATAAATGATGGAGTTATGTGACATGCACACCAGTCACACAATGCATTATCTTTCTAATCTCATTTGACCTTGTTCTGGCACAACAAATCCTAATCAGCTGACAGGAGAAATCAGATGCTGCGAGCTGCTCTCTCCCCGCAGCAAAGCATTTCCTTCTGTTTATGCCCAATCAGGCAGTTAAATAAAGGGCATCCTGGCCTCACAGTGAACCGGCTGCCAAGATGACGGAGGGCATTGGGAAATGTGGCAGACGCTCACAGGAAATTGTATGAGTTGCTCCAGGCCTGTCAGCCCCAAACATCACCGGAGCGGCAGGACAGGAACTGGGTCCCCTGGCCCACCTTGATCCCAAGGAAGCCCAAGAGCCTGAGCTGGCTCCCGGTTGTCAGCACTGCTCTCTGCAATGTCAGGGGAGCATGCGTAGGTAGGGACGTACCCAAGGGAGGTGGGTTTCCTCTCCTCTGGCACTGATCACCCACTCCCTATATTATTTTATGTTTTCCTCAATCCCAATTTTGAAATTTTTATTTTAAAAATTTTCTTTACTTAAAAAAAAAATACAGACATGATAAAACTGCACATACGGAAAAGGTATAAAATAATCCTCATTAACCCTCTTTTCCCCAAAGATAACCACCTTTAACTTTGTACATGTGGATACTTTCAGAGGAAGGAATGTCTTTGGACTCCGAATGTGCACATGCTTAAAAATGACTGTGCACAATGTTCTGCGTCAGTGTTTCTCATTTAATAAGAGGTCTTTGCACATTAATTGGTGCAAAGATCTAGTCCATGCAAGCACCAATATTTCTTGTCTGGATTATCAAGGCCTCATTGGACTTCCTACTTCTACCCTTATCTTCTACCCAATTCTACCCAATTCATTTCAGAAGGATTTTGCTAAAAGGCCCATTAGATCATGTCCCTATTTACTGAAGACTGTCCAGTGCCTTTCCCTTGCAGCAAGAGCCCAAGCTAAGCCCACTACCACCACCTGCCTCTCCCAGTCCACGCCCTACACACTCCTTACTCACTGTGCTCCACTCACCTGTTCCTCCTATGAGCCAAGCTTGGTCCAACCTCAGGGCCTTTGCACTTGCTCTACTCTCTGTCCAGAACCTGTGCATTTATTTTCTGCCCCTAGATTCTGCATGGCTGGCGCCTTTCTGTCATTAGTATTTCAGCTCCAACCACCTCCCCCTCACCACGTCTTCCATATCAGTCTCCCATCACTGTCCTTTACGTCCCTCAGAGAACTTACTACTGTCTAACATTATCATGTTCATAAATCGTTTACTTATTGGTATGTTGTCTTCCCCTATCACATACTGAAATGTATGTCCCAGTGTATATGGCGCCTCCTGGAGGACAGCAGGGTCTTTGATGTCTTTTACCGGTGATACACTCAGTCCCCAGACCAGTGCTTCTCAAACTTGAGGGTGCATCAGAGTCACCCGGAGAGTTTGTTAAAATACAGATTGCTGGGCCCCACCCTCAGAGTTTCTAATTCCCTAGGTCTGGGGAGGGCCTAATAACTTAGAATGTAAGTTTCCAGCTCAGGCTGCAGCTGCTGGTTCAGGTACTACACCCTCGGGCCAGACACTGCCTGGAACACCCTGGGTACTGTGTTTATCACATGAGCGTGAGTCTGCATGTGGCATCTGCTGCCTTTGTAACGGCAGTTTTATTTCAATTTATCATTTATTTATATATATTGGACTGTAGACTGTAAGCCTCCTCGAAATCATTATGAGAGGTAGGCCCCAAATTTGTCGGCTAAAACGAGTTACCTCTATTGATTTGTCAGTTGGTGATCAAAAACCTAAAGCTTTATAGGCCCAAGGGGAACCAGTGGGAGAGACTTCTCATTTTCTGCCTCAGCAGCTCATCAACCCCAAAGACAGGGCAACTCTCACTTGACATGTGACCGAGGGCTACCCTCAGGGAGCAGTCACCAGGGCCTCCTCTGAAAGGGTCTCACCATTGCCTTGCTGGTTCTGAGTCAGCCTCAGAGCACAGGAATGTACGCAACTGGTCTTCCTGGACCCCAGGCAGGTTATGACATAGAGAAAGCCCCGTGGTTTTTCTGAGTCACAAAACCTCTTAAAAATCTGACAAGATCTAGAACCCTATTCCCCAGAAAATGAAACGTGTGTACACACATATACTCACACACTTTTTTACTTTTAATATCAGGAAGTTACAAGATGCTACAAACCCGTTTTAACCCAGGGTTAAGAACTCCTGGTTTAATAATTGCTAGCTATTTGGTAAAAGAAACAAACAAAGGGTGGTGCCTGTGGCTCAGTGAGTAGGGCGCCAGCCCCATATCCCAGGGGTGTTGGGTTCAAACCTGGCCCCGCCCAAACTGTAACAAAAAAATAGCTGGGTGTTGTGGCAGGCGCCTGTAGTCCCAGCTACTCTGGAGGCTGAGGCAAGAAAATCGCCTAAGCCCAGGAGTTGGAGGTTGCTGTGAGCTGTGTGACACCACAGCACCCTACTGAGGGTGATAAAGTGCTTTACCAAAAAAAAAAAAGAAACAAACAAACAAAAATTCTAATGTTGATCCCCAGTTTATTTTTTAAGTTCCCAATAAATTGGAGGTTTAAAAGTAAGAAGACAAACCTTAAAGGGAAACATTAGAGAAAAGCATTACAGAAAAAGATTAGCTAATAAGATTTATAATCTTAGAATAGGAAACTTTTTTTTTTTTTTAGAGACGGAGTCTCACTTTGTCGCCCTCGGTAGAGTGCTATGACGTCACAGCTCACAGCAACCTCCAGCTCTTGGGCTTAGGTGATTCTCTTGTCTCCACCTCCCAAGTAGCTGGGACCACAAGCACCTGCCACCACGCCTGGATATTTTTTGTTGCAGTTTGGCTGGGGCTGGGTTTGAACCCACCACCCTCAGTATAGGGGGCTGGCGCCCTACCCACTGAGCCACGGGCACCACCCAGTAAACATGTTTTGAAGGATGATTTGAAACCCAGAAGAGAAAATAAAACAATGAAATTGATTCCATAAAACATAAAATGATCTGTACAAGAAAGACGAAACAAGATCTTCCTGCTTTCGACTCTGGGGAGAAATCTATGAATCCTATCTTTTCCATCTATCTTCTTTCCACTGGAATTGTGTGTCTTAGAGCCAAGCTCTATGGGACAAGACATAATCTCATCAGAGCAGACAGGGTGAGACCACATCCTTCAGTAAAGCGCTGTCCCTGGGTTAATTATTTCACTAGCAGTGGTTTGGGTTTTTAAACAACTTTATTGAGATATAATTAATATACTATAGAGTTCACCCACTTAAAGTGTACAATTAAGTGGTTTTGGTATATTCACCAAGTTGTGTGGCTATCTCCACTATAATTTTAGAATATTTTTGTCACCCCCAGAAGAAACCCCATATACCCGTTAGCAATCACTCCCCATTCTCTACCCCTGCCAAGCCTCGTCAACCACTAATTTACTTTCTGTTCTGCCTGTTTCACAGAAATGGAAGCAGACAAGACTTAGCATAATGTCTTCAAGGTTCATCCATGTTGCAGCAGTGTCAAACTTTCTTTCCTTTCGTTGCTGAATAATATTTTGTTGTAAGGATACACCACATTTTATGTATTTATTCATCAACTGACATTTGGATTGTTTCTTCTGTTTAACTATTATGAATAGTGCTCCTATGAACGTTCACATACAAGTTTTTGTGTGAGCATGTGTTTTTATTCCTCTTGGGTCTAGCAGTGTCTTTTTTCCTCTTAAAGATCTACTGCAAGAATTTATATGTGTGTGTGTGTGTGTGTGTGTACATAGACACACAAGCTAGCCATAAAGTTCATGTGCAATTTACTGTGTTAAACTATTTTAAATCGCATTTGAAATTTATGTCCACCCTGTATATCCCCACCACCACCACCACCATCATAACCTCTTGAAGAAGTGGCTTCAAGTGGCTTGGCTCCTGAAGCCCTCGGAGGTCTCACACCCTGTCCAGGACTTGCTGTGTGATCCTGGGGCACTACCCATTCTCACTGTCCTTCAGTTGTGCTGTCAGTAGCAGGAAGGTGAGAACACCAGCTCTTTGATCTTCTCATAGGATCTTGAGAAGATAAATGAAATGACATGAATTGGTAGGACCTGGTCTTTTGAACATACTACCCCATGTGAATGGGCTATTGTGAATCAAAGAAAAAAGACACACGTGGACCAAGGTTTTGCAACACATGGATGTCCAAGAGGCCAGTGGCTTGATGTGGGGACACAGGATTAAAAAAAATAATCATCTGGCCAGGTGCAGTGGCTCGATATCTGTGATCCTAGCACTCTGGGAGCCTGAGGCAGGAGGATCCTTTGAGCTCAGGAGTTTGAGACCAGCATGAACAAGCATAAGATATCATCTCTACTAAAAATAAAAAAAACTAGCCAGGCATTGTGGTGGGCACCTGCAGTAGTCCTAGGTACTTGGGAGACTGAGACAGGAGGATCACTTGAGCCCAGGAATTTGAGGCAGCTATGAGCTATGATGCCATGGCCCTCTAGCCTGGGCAAAAGAGTGAGACATTGTCTCAAATAAAAAAATTATCATAATATTCTCTAAATTTTGGTTTCCTTTGAGATTGGAATTTGCGTGCCTTCCAAATTTTGCCAGCCACCCTCTGAGAGAAGTCCCCCAGCCTGTGGCAGGAGGAGGAGCTGGGCTGTGGGTAGTGAATGGCAGCCAGAGCAGCAGGCTTAAGTTCTTTTTTTTTTTATTGTTAAATCATAGCTGTGTACATTAGTGCAATCAAGGGGTACAATGTGCTGGTTTCATATACAATCTGAAATATTCTCATCAAACTGTTCAATGTAGCCTTCATGGCATTTTCTTAGTTATTGTGTGTAGACATTTGTATTCTGTCCAGCTAATGTTTCCCCAAAGACCATCCTACCTCATTTAATTAAAAAGCACTGCACCCACTCTCTATAGACCCGAGAGCCTCCTCCTTTTGTGAAATCCCAATCTTCTTGTTGGCTCCCTCACCCCTGGGTAGAATCTGATAAGGATATTCCCTCCCACCCCACCCCCCATAGAAGTACTGGGAGCTGAGGTGGCAGAAGAGGGGGTCTAAAATGCCTGTGCTTTCTTATGCTGTCTGACCAGTCACCTGCCCCTTGTTCTTTACAGGAAATTCCACTAACAGGCATGTAAATGGTGAACAGAATAGGAAATGAGATGGTGGGCATCCTGGGTTATAATCACCACTTACTAGCTGTATGATCTAAGGCAAGTGACTCAATTCTTTGAAACTCAGCTTCCCCCTCCATTAAATGGGAATACAACAGTTCTGCCTCCTAAGATCATTGTGAGCCTTGAGATGACACATGTAGGGGCTTCAGCATACATTCCAAGCTCACCATTTGCTATAGTTACTATATATATAGTATATATATATTTTGAGACACAGTATACTATAATATATATATATATATATAGTATATATGCAAATATATATATGTATATATGCTAATATATATATATATATATATATAGTATACTATAGCATATATATATATTGAGACAGAGTCTCACTATGTCACTCTTGGTAGAGCCTCCCAAGTAGCTGGGACTACAAGCACCCACCACAATGCCTGGTTGCAGTTGTCTTTGTTGTTTAGCAGGCTCAGGTTGGGCTCCAACCGCCAGCCTTGGTGTATGTGGCCAGCGCCTTACTCACTGAGCTATGGACGCTGAACCAATTTACTATATTATTTTTATTATTTGTTCATTTATTTTTTGAGGCAGAATCTTCTCTCTTGCCCTTGTTAGAGTACAGAGGTACATAGCTTGCTGCAACCTCAAACTCCTGGGCTCAAGCAGTCTTCCTGCCTCAGCCTCCTGAGCAGCTGGGACTATAAGCACCCGCCATAAGACCTGGCTAATTTTTCTATTTTTAGTAGAGATGGGGTCTAACTCTGCTCAGGCTGGTCCTGAACTCCTGAGTTCAAGGGCTCCTCCTGCCTTGGCCTCCTAGAGTGCTAGGATTATAGTGACAAGCCACCACCTCCAGCCTATATTACTTTTAAAATCAGAATTAAGGACCCTGAGAAATGTATCCATTCTCCCTAAGCTATTTAAAGGAGGCTGATTTTCTTTCGGTCAATTAACTGGACTCAATCTGACACCTACCATGTGTTTAATACCACAGAGAAGGCTGGGGACAAAACCTAATTCTCCCCCGGAAATGTAAAATTCAAGCTGTGAGAGAAAGTAAGATACACGAACTCCTTAGGGAAAGTGTAAACAATAAACTTCAATCCTGACAGTTAATGCCATCCAGGGTCAGACGGGGGGGGGGGGGGGGGGGAGGGGGGGGCACAGCAGATTCTGGCAGGGCCAGAGAAGGCTCCGGGGGAGGCAGCCCCATGGCGGGCCCTTGCAGGGAGAGAGGACTGCAGCCTGGAGCACGGGGGTCAGGGCAGGGAGGCCCATGTGCCATAGGGGACAATCTGGGGGCCCAGGCAGGTGTGGGCGTGGTGGGTGGTCCGGGGCTGAGCCATAGACATGTGTTTCCTACTATCAGGATTCTATAGGAAGGATATGCCACGGGATCTTTTAGTTACCCATTCCACTAATTATTATCCTTCCTCTGAGACGGTCTGTCACTAATAAATTTTTGTGGCATATAAGAGGGAGAACAGAGGAGAAGAAGTTATATTGGAGGAGCTTTGACTCTGAATCTAGACCATTGCAAAGAGAGCGACAGAGGGGGCCACCATTGACCTTGGCCATGGTGCGTGTAGCCCCTGTTCTCCTGGGATGAGCACCTTGGCTGTCCCTGGGAAGCATGCCTTCAATGCTCTCAGTCAGCGTGGTTTGGGGTGGGAATGACTCCACCCCCACACAGGGATGGGCACAGTACCCACACTGGTTCTGAGATGTGACCCAGAGACTCCAGCCTGAGCTACTGGGAAAGGCGAACACCTGTTCTTGTAGGGTGGCTGTACCCGTGCAATGTCAGCAGGAGCTGATGGCAGGTATCTTGGTACTGCAACAGGCCAATCTTCCAGGGAACAGAATGACACAGGATGCAATGCTGAGAAAGGACAGAGATTCAGGATGCCATCATCTGGGCACCTGGATCCTGCCCTACGAAAACCTTGGCTTTTTCAAGTTACATGAACAAAAATCTTCCTCTTTTTTCTTCTCTTCAAACTGGGTTTTAGTCTATGGTCACTAAAGAATTCTGACTTACTGAAGTAACTACCTTGTTCCGGTAAGAATTTTGTTGCATTTTCATTAGCATGGATATCTACAGTCCATTGCCTGGGACAGTCTGTATCCAGGATAACAGAAGGTGTATGCAAGTGACAATGGCATCTGTTTGTGTCCCTAAATAGACACAGGTACGTGTGATACCCTGTACCTATATCTGTAACAGAGACATTAGAGGGAGAACAAAGCTCTGCAAAATTTGCTTTTCCTCCTGGCTTACAGAGCAATTCCCCCCCAACTCCTGATTTTATTCTTCTTTTTCTCAACCACAGCAGATATTTTGTGGAGCTCCAAGGAGCCAGGGAGTGATGGGGAAGGGAGGTGTTGGGGGAAAGGAGGCTCTGCATATCCTGTTTTTTGGGTTTTTTTTCCAGTAACAATAACAAAGACTCAGCTGGCATCCTTTTATTTTCTATTTCATGCAGTGCTTTTTAAAACAAAGCATTAACTCTACCATAATGGGATTTGCCTAATGATTTCCTGGTAATAAATGTCTCTTTGGATCTCAGCAAAGATAATTTACTTGGTAGGAATCACTTCCTGCTTCCCCACTAAGAATCAGACCTACCCAGTTCTTTCTGGGGGCAAACCGGCCTTTGAATGAGAGAAGGGAGTTCAGGAATGTTTTACTCCAGCAGTGATGAATAGACTCAAGCCTGCCACAGACCCAGGTCAGAGAGGGGGGAAAGGAGGCGGGAAGCCAAGCGGAGAGGGTAAGCCCCTCGCACAAACAGATGCACTCACCTCTTTGCCTTGGCTCTGGGTGCTTCCTTTCCGGGCAGTGACAGCTTTGCAGCGTCCGCACTGTGTAACCAGGACTGCTGCAGGCAGGCTGCTGCAAGAGGAAGGGAGTTCCCATTCACCACTAGAAGGGAGTGTCCTCCAAGGAAAGGAGGCGATGCTCTTATTCCCCTGGAAGGAAGGCTGCTGGATCCACTTGCCCTCTTTCTCCTGCTCCCTTCCTCGTGTGGATGGTGCTCAGAAGAGCCCCAAGAGCTGAGGTGAAGGAAACCCCTCTCCACGCTCAGCCTGACAGCCTTGGGGAGCCTGGGGAGGGAGGCCACCCTCTTGGGCCCCTGCAAGTGCAGCTGACCCTGGTGTGCCCACAGAAAGCCCGAGGACAAGCACTTGTGTATTTATTTCTCCCCCTCTCATGTGACCTTATTTTTGGACTGAGCACAAAGCCTATTTGAGGTCTGGACTGCTGTTAGGTAAAAGGACAACCATCTCATCCCAGTTGTCTCCACGCCTCTCTCTGAACACTAGTCCCTGTCACCTTCCCAGGGGAGACAGAAAGGTAGGGGTGGGTCTTGCTCCCAGCCTTAGTCCACCCACGCAAGTTGTCCAACTATTTTTTTTCACCACACTTCAAGGTTTCACAGAGAATAATGTCATGAAAAAAGTCATTACTTTTCTGTGTTTTTTTTTTGTTGTTAAATCATAGCTGTGTACATTAATGCAATCATGGGATACGATGTGCTGGTTTTATATACAATTTGAATTTTTTTTTGTTTGTTTTTTTTTAAGGCAGGTACTTCTGAGGCTGGGGGTGGTCGTGCCACACCGTCATCATACACACTAGTTTTCATACGGAGACTGCTAATCAGCCCCCACCCTGGAAGGCATATGTAGGTGCCACAAAACAAAACTCATCAATCCTGCCTTCCTCCCTGGTTATTTCTGCTTTTGACTCTTAGGCTTGTAAAACTTATGACATTGAAATCCCTTGGTTTTTTTTTTTTTTTTTTTTTTTTCTTTTTCTTTTACCTGCGATTCTTCCTTCTCACACATAAATGGAAAGTTTTGAAATAGTCATGCATGGCAAAATGCCAATGCAATATCATCGTCATCATCATCACTGTTATTTATTGAGCTCTTGGTAAATGCCATTCATATGCTGAACACTTTTTGCTGCATTGTCTCATTTGATTTCACAACAGCCCTACCAGGAGTCTAGTCTTGCTGCTATTTGGCCGAGGAGCTGATGTCTGGAAGGCTTCATAACCTAACCTTCAGAAAGGTTAGGTAAGATGCACATTCCTGACTGACTCCAGAGTTAGACCTCTTGCTGCTTTGCCCTACTGTCTCCTGAAGATATGAATTGTTCAGATTTCACTGTTGTTTTTCTTTCATGCAAGGAAAAACAAAACCTTATTCTTGATTCAGACCCATGACTTTCATCCTTGATTTATTTCCTAAATTCAGCTTTTGAAAGGAAGAGAGAATAAGGTTTTTGTTTATTTACTGCCCCAGGCCCTGATTCTTCTAGGTATAAGATGAAGACTCTGACCTCCATTCTCATTGGAGCCATTTTCCTGTGAACAATTCACTGTGCAAACGCTCTAACCAGAGAAGACTGGGCTGGGCCCTGCCTGGGCGGAGCTCCAGCATCCCAGCAGGGCTGGGAGTTCTGCTGCCCTAAGGGAGAGCAAGTGGGCACAACAGCTTGTCCAACACTGCCCTCTGCAGGTGACAAGGCTGCATCACCCGAGAATGGGTGTCTTCACGGCTTTCCAAGGAGCACACCGAAGATTATTTTTAGGGAATAAGTTTCCAGGTTCTTCCTTTCTTTTCTTTTTTAACTTTCCACATCGGTTCCTTTAATGCATCAACTAAATAACTATGAAGATGAATACAAAGAAGTTACCACCCCTTTACTGTTGACCTGGCTTATAATTACTTCTATTTAAGCAGAATAACATTCGTAGTTCATTTTGACTGAAAATTGTGAAAACAGAGAAACCATATTTTCTAAGTGCTGTTACAAATATCAAGAAGAAAACCAAGGTCATAACAGGTTTTTTACTAGATTGTATTAAGGAATTAATGTAGCTTAATCATATCCCATTTACTTTTGTTATAGGACGGATGCGAGATATCAAGACCCAAAGTCAATTAACACAGTGCCAATTAGGAAGTCTTTATTAAAGAAAAGACTGAACAGCCGGCTGTTCCCTTAATATGGAGAGCAGCCCAGACCACCAGTAGAGTTCAGCTTACAATAAAATGGGCTGATGTAATCTTGGGTGAGTTTGCACAATTAGAAAATTGCAGAGGTAAGTATTGTTTAAATGCTTACTGTGTATACAATAGAAATAATCACAGACATCCAGTCACATTGGTTTTAGTCATTCCTTCTAACAACATCTTTCCAGCCACCATGTCTGGTTGGGTCTCTTAGTATGGTGGGGGTCGCGAAGGGCAAATTGGGGAAGTGCGGACTAGTTTCTGCAGCTCAGACTTCTCAGCACCACTACCTCTGCTTCCGGCCCCCCCTTTTTTTCTTTCTGTCTCCTTTAACATTTCATTAAACAGTAAACAGTTTATCATGATTTCTTACACACTTAATACTATACTTGATGGCTAATGCTTTTTACTGTTTATCATTTATTAATCTTTTTGTTACCTATTTTACCTACTCCTAAACTATTGTTAAGCCTTTGTAACTTCCCTAAGTTACTGTTAAGCAGTCTCCCTCCCCCCTCCCGCTATTGATTGTGTCTTGGTGGTTTAGCAAGAATTTAAGGGTGAAGCAAAAAGGAAGGCAGCAAATGGGGGGTGAGAGTGACAGGATTTTTATCCCATCTCACTTTCTAGGTTAAGGAATATGAAAAAGTGATAATTTAACTTATAAGTACACTCTGCAAATACATGATTACGAGAATAATTTAATACAATGACTTCAAGATACAACTATATTCTAATGTCAGTGTTTTAAGAAACGGATCCTTACAAGACCAAAATAACCCACAGGCCATGAAGTTGATTTCACTTTTTCTTTTCTTTCTTTTCTTTCTTTTTTTTTTTTTTTTGTTTTGTTTAAACAAATGTGCACCACCTGTTTCAACAAGTAAGGCAAATGCCTTGAATATGAAAGCTGCAGTTTGCAACTGTTTGCAATATACCACATCTAGAACCCAGGAGAGGTAAGTCAGACGGAAGTGGTCGGCATTCAAATTAAACAATCAGATAACACCATGACAAGTTGGTTCGCAGCATCAAAATTGTCCATTTGAGTTTCTTTTTTATTGATGATTGGAGGTCCCACGTTGTCTCCAGTATCTTCACTATGTTTCGTGTGAGCCCCATCACAGAATGGGAACTTTTTAGGTCTCCAACAACGGCAGTGCACTGGTTTATCTCCCAAATCCTCCATGTCAAAAGCATGTACTATAGGGGTTCTTTTTCTCTATGTGAAGGTTGACCATCACCTTATTGCGATGATCATTGATATAAAATCTTTTGTAAGCTAGATACGGAGTCCAGCAGCAAGGGTAATTGCTGTAATCCATTCAACTCATACTCTGGACCTGGAAGACAGGCTCATGGCGCCATTGCTTACAAGGCGTGTGCACAGAATACTGAGCACAAACCAGCTTGTGCAGACAGTGATGGCCAAGGTCAAGTTCTCTTTCTTTAGGTACTTTTCCCTAAAACTGGGGATTGCTTGAGTATGCATCTCTGTTCCTCTACTGTATAAGAGAAAAGCGTACCTGTCACTCTTCACAAATCTCACCAAGGTGCCATTGCCCCAAGTGTAAAAATCTCCAGGTCCCCAAACTGGATGCTTCCTTAAAGCATAGCTTTTTTAAAATTTTAACAACTTTGTCTCTTCCATTCCTTGATTTTGAAGGACAGACTATGGGAAACAAATCAAAAGGAATATTAGAAATAATAAAAACAGACTAACAGGTACACTTAAAGTCACAGTTTAATCTTTAAATTCCAATATCTCTGGGATGCCGAGATGGGTGAATAGCTTCAGCTCATGAGTTCAAAACCAGTCTGAGTAAAAGTAAGACCCTGTCTCTACTAAAAATAGAAAAACTGAGGCAGGAGGATCGCTTGAGCCCAAGAGTTTGAAGTTGCTGTGAGCTATGATGACACGGCACTCTACCCAGGGAGACAGCTTGAGACTCTGTCTCAAAAATAAATAAACAAACAAATTCCAATATCTATAATAGGCTAGAAGTTATAATCTTGAAAACATAATCATTCCATGATGGAAATTAATGTATCAATTTTATAGTGTGAATACAGGTAACATTGTCTTTAAAAATTGTTTTAGAAGGCACAGAGCAAAATATCTTTGAAGACTGCTGTTCTGTGGGCAGGCCACTGCTGACTGAAGGCCGGTTGTCATCTACCCACCCATCGAACACCCACTGAGTACCTACTATGTCAGGCCTTGTTTGGGGGCACTAGATATAAAAACAGTGGCAAAACTGACATGTTAACATGCCAAATTCTTCATCATGGCTACCTCTCGGGAGTTGAGTGAGGGAAACATTAACATATATTCAAATAAATGTAAGAATTCAACTTTGATAAAGACTACCAAGGAGGGGTGCTGGGTAATTGGAGAATGGATAATGAGATTGACAATGGATAATGGGGATTGAACTAAGTCACTGGGGAGGCATCAGGGAAGGCGGCTCCAGAAAAAAAGAAGCTAAACCAAAGTTAAGGTAGCCAAGAATCCCTCTGAAAGGACTGTGAAAACCCAGGAGGAAAGGACATGAGAGGATCAGGGACAAGCAGGATTAATCTTTTCAGAGTTAGTATTTTTTAGAAAGGACCTTTGCCTTATACAAATGCAATCCTTAGTATAAATCAATTGTTCTTAGTGCAGGGGGGAATTTTTCCCCCAGAGGACATTTGAAAATTTCTAGAGACATTTTTAATTATTGCCAGTAGGGTTGTGCTAGTGGCAACTAGTGAGGAGAGAGCAGGGATGCTGCTAAACAAGGCACGGACAGCCCCTCACAGCAAAGAATTATCTGGCACTCAAAGTCAACAGTGCTGACGTTGAGAAATCTTGTTGCACATGAGGGCAGAGCGGGGCCAGTAAGTAGCCACAGTAGATGTGGATTCATTCACTTCCCGTATATACTCGAGCATAAGCCGAGTTTTTGTGCCGAAAAATTCGAACTTGGCTTATACTCGGGTCATACAGGTTATTTGATTCAGTGCGCGCACCTAACCAAATGCACGTAGTCTCCAGTCGTCTCCTGCCGTCTGCTTGAGGGGGCGGTGCTTCAGCTCAGTCCACAAGTCGGGCTGAGCTGAAGAGGTAGGTGGCTGAACTGAACTGTATTCCACTGAACTATTTAACCCACAATATTTAATGGCACATTTAATTAAGTGAAAACCCCATTTAAGGCAGTAAAGTCTTGTAAATAAATGTTTATAAATCCT
>CAUYPK010166140.1:0-43411 GCA_963574355.1 Loris lydekkerianus | reverse complement strand
AACATGAAAGAGGTAAAGTCTCCATCTTTCTTTAAGGCTGCATAATATTCCATGGTGTACATGTACCACAATTTATTAATCCATTCATGGATTGATGGGCACTTGGGCTTTTTCCATGACTTAGCAATTATGAATAGGGCTGCGATAAACATTCTGGTACAAATATCTTTGTTAAGATGTGATTTTTGGTCCTCTGGGTATCTGCCCAGCAGAGGAATTACCGGATTGAATGGCAGATCTATGTTTAGATCTCTAAGTGTTCTCCATATATCTTTCCAAAAGGAATATATTAATTTGCATTCCCACCAGCAGTGCAGAAGTGTTCCTTTTTCTCCACATCCACGCCAATATCTCTGGTCTTGAGATTTTGTGATATAGGCTAGTCTCACTGGAGTTAAATGATATCTCAAAGTAGTTTTGATTTGCATTTCTCTGATTATTAAAGATGAGGAGCATTTTTTCATATGTCTGAAGGCCGTGCGCCTGTCTTTAGAGAAGTTTCTCTTCAAATCTCTTGCCCAGCCTGCGATGGGATCGGGGGAGGTGGGTGGAGGGAGGGGTACTGGTGGAATTACACCTGCGGGGCATCTTACAAGGGTATATGTGAAACTTAGTAAATGTGGAATGTAAATGTCTTGGCACGGTAACGGCAAAATGCCAGGAAGGCTATGTTAACTATTGTGATGAAAATGTGTCAAATGGTCTGTGAAGCTAGTGTATGATGCCCCATGATCATATCAATGTATGCAGCTATGATTTAATAAAAAAGGAAAAAAAAATAAAAATAAAAAAATAAAGCAAAGGAAAACAAAACTAAAACCAAAGAGTGTTATGAATGCCAAGGAGGTTGATAGGGAGGAGAGCTACAGGCCTCGTCTGCTTTTAACTCCTGCCTTTAATCGGGAGTTTCAAATAGCACTTGGGCTGAACTTGGAGCAGGCGTTGGGAGCACACTCCCATTTCTGTGTGCGGCACAGCATGTCTGCCACACAGAGGGCTCTGGAGAAATGTTGACATCAGCTTCTGGGGCTGTGTCTGTGTAAGCCCAGGGGGTGAGGAGGATGGGGGCAAGCCAAGCCCAGGGGGATGGTACAGCCTTCAGCATTCACCTTGGCTTAGGCCCCAACCTCTTGACCTGGGGGAGGGAGATGAGGGAAAAGGCAGAGGACACTCTGAGATCATTTTTTGGTACTCCCTCCATACCCCCAGTGACTCACATAGCTCTTTGAAGGAAATAGCAATTCTGGAAAGGCGTTGGGGTCCTGGAGTGTGTAGGTAGAAGCTAGAGTGAATGGATTTGTGTAATGACCTTTAATCTGACTCCCATTGCTAGCTTTGTAAGGTTTTGGCAAACTTATGTTATACATTTTAAAATGAGTTTCTTGTTCATCTGCCCATTGTTACTAATTTAAAAAAAGATGTGTACATCTATTGTCACATAGGGATACAGTCTGAACACTGAGTTGTCTGGCAATTTTGTTGTTGTGTGGACATCACGGAGTGCACTTACATAAACCTAAATGGGACATCCAACTACACACCCAGGCTGTGTGGAATGGCCTGTGGTTCTGGCCACATACCTGCACAGCGTGTGTGCAGGCCTGAATACTGCAGGCAATTGGAACACAATGTTACGTGTTTATGTATCTGCACATAGCTCAACACAGAAAATGTACAGTAAAAATACAGTATAAAAGATGAAAAATGGGACTCGTGGGGGTCAATTGAGGAATGGAACTTGCGGGCTGGGAGTTGCTCTGGGTGAGTCAGTGATGGTAGTCAGAGACTGTGAAGGCCGAGGACATCACCGGATACTCCTGTACACTTAAGCTACACTAAATTTATAACAAATATTTTTCTTTCTTTGATAATAAATTAACCTTAGCTTGCTGTAACATTTTTTTTTCTTTACTATATTAGCTCTTTAATGTTTTTACAAGTTTTGTACTCTTTTGCAGGACCTCTTGGCTGTACAGACACATTGTACAGCTGTACAAAGTTATTTTCTTCTTTATATCTTTACTTGATAAGCTTTTATCTATTTGCACTTTTTTATTATTTTGCTTTTCTTTCTAAACTTTGTCAATAACGAGACATAAACGCACATTAGTCTAGGCCTACACAAGTTCAGGATTATTAAAATCATACTTCTACCTCCACCTCTTGTCCTACTGGAAGGTCTTCAGAGGCGACAACACGCATGGAGCTGTCACCTCCTATGAAACCAGTGCCTTCCTCTGGAATATCTCCTGAAGGATCTGCCTGGTGTTTTACAGCTACTTTTTTTTTTCTTTTAAAGATGGTGTCTTGCTCTGTTGCCCACGCTGGAATGCACTGACATGATCTTAACTCACCGCACCCTGGAATTCCTGGGCTCAAGTGATCCTCCTGCCTCAGCCTCTTGAGTAGCCAGGACTACAGGCACACACTGCCATGTCTAGCTAACTTTTTTTTTTTTTTAATATAAGAAGAGGGAGTACGCTCTAAAATAACAATAAAAAGTATAATATAGTTCAATAAATACAAAACCAGGAACACAGTCATCTATTTTCAAGTATTGTGTACCGAGCGTAATTCTACTGTACTTTGATACAGCTGGTGGTGCCGTGGGTTTGTTTATACCAGCATCACAATGAATATATGAGTAGTGTGTTGTGCTGTGACAATGTGACAGCTGTGACCAGATTACAGAAATTTTTCAGCTCCACTGTCATCTTATGGGACCACTGTCAGGTATGCAGCCCCTTGTTGCCCAAAACATCATTAGACAGCACGCGACTGTGTATGTAGTATATAGATTTAAAGTATTATTTCCTGAGCCTCCTACGGTGCTTTTATTAACATGATCTCACCGATCTTTAAAACAATCCTACAAGCATTAATTTTTATTATTATTGTCACATAACATTGGCTGAAATAATTTGAATGACTTTTATTTATTTACTTAACAAACACTCGCTGAGCATTCACAGGGTACCGGGAATCATTTTAGGTGCTGCGGGTTTAGAGCTGAATGAGGCAGGTATAGTCTATGTTCCCAGGAAGCTGTCTGTAATAAACAAAACAAGCGAGAATGAGACAATGTCAAATATTGCTGAGAGCTGTGAGGAAACGAGCAGGATAAAGTCCGGGAGAGGACCAGGTGGGAGTCACCATGGTACAGGATAGCTTTGTGATTTTCAAGGTCACTCAGCTTGGGAATGGCAGCTCTGGATTTTCATCCATTTTCTATGAGTAGCAGGCGGTAGGGGCCGGGAAAGTCTCCCTGATTCAAGGTGAAGCCATTAGAGTTATGGGAGCATGTCGAAATGATATTTGCAGAGCTGGAAGGACGCCAGGACACCTGGGCTATGAGGTCCTCCCAGCCCCCCTTACTGCTGGGAGCACCTGGGACTTCAGAGGAAGTATTTGTTTTAAGTTTTAATCATTTCTGGAAATGGGCTTGTTCTTTGATGTTTCTCATTCTGTTTGCCTGACAACAGCACGAGAATCAGACCTGTTAAAAGGCCTCTCTTGCCTAATGAACTTCGAGGCTTTGGAAAAAAAATCTGCCAGATGATAGAAATATTTCTCTTTCAGCTTAACTGCTGACCCAGACTAGTCAGAGAAATGGCCTTTCAAAGGATAAATCTATGAAATTCCGTTTCTGGGGGTAAGTGCCTCGATTTGCATTGAGCATTGTTGTAAATGTCAACTGTCCGGTCTCCCACTGTCAGTTTGAATGGCTGTCAGTGTTTACTCTCCGAGATAAAATTACGCCAGTTTATTCGGCACATGGTTGGAGGCTATAAGGCCACACTGTTGCTTGCTAATCTCCATCTCGCTCCTTTTATCTTCCTTCCTTCCTTTTGTCCTGTGAGCCACTTCCAGATTTTTCAAGGTTATGATGAAACACTGACTCTTTCACTTTGCAGGGCTGTGGGCTTCCCTAGGCTGCCCTGCTGAGCTAGTATTTCCAGGGCTGATCCGGTGGATGGGCCGGGAGGGTGGGAGAATGTGACCCAGTTGAGAGTGAACAAAGGGACACCCTGTGACAGTTTCCTTCCCTTGCCATTGGAAGTTGATGTGAAGAGCATAGGGCATAAAATTCTTTTAATCCCCAAATGCCAGATTGTATGTACCTGCCTTGGTTATTACCATCCCCAGATAGGCCATAGTGGGTGTTAAGTAAATAGGACAATCACACCAAGTTGTCTCTATTAGCTTAACCATGCCCCCATGGCTTTCTTGCTCCCTTTCTCATGGACTACTGCTGGATTTATGCCAGTTGCTTTCTCTCGAAAAAGGGGTTGAGGGCAGAAAAGGAGGTAAGGCTGGACATATTGCCCAGGCGTGACTGGCTGCAGCAAAGGTGACTCTCCCAGCTGCAGAGCACTGTGCGTGTGATGAATGACACAGAAACATGCCTCCGGCAGCCAGCTGGCCCCTCACCAGTTCTTTGCAAATACCAGCTAAAGGAGGCTTTGGTTTTCTGCCAGGCTAGAGACAGCAAGAGCGAATCTCGCAGGTTCTTAGCCCTCACACAGGGCTCATCACGCTTCTACCGCCGCCGCTGTCTCAAGTCCAGATGAATTCTTTGTAATTTTCCTTCAGAGAATCTACTAAGGAAACGTCATTCTCCGCTTCCCTCTGCTGATAGATATTTGCTTTGGCCGAGAATCACTCCACGTTCCGTCTTCTCCACTCTCGTCTCTTTGATTCAAATGTTCTCTCCTGCTGGCTGCTTCTTGTCCCTGGAGGTATAAAACACATTCTGGTCTGGTGGAAACATCAGGAGGATGTGTTAGGTCGCTCGAGGGGGTCTGTCCTTCCCTTCAGCTGCATCAGACGGAGCCAGTCTAGGACATGCAATTTATATAAATGGAAGTTTTGGTTTAATAACTGGGGGGTTATGATACTATCTTTTGTATCTTTTAGACCCACACATTTTCACACCTTAACATCTGAGAATTTGGGAAGCAATTTTTTTCCTTGTAATTAATATATGCTATGCATCAATTAGCTAGTTTTTTCGTTTTTGGTAGATAATATAATTCTGTGCCTTGCAACAGATGGAATCTCTGATTTGGTGAAATGTGGTAGTTAATTTTGGCCAGAAATCTCTCAATTTAATTTTCTAATCTTTTTCTTCTACCTGATATTAACCTTTCAGACTAATCTCTGAACAAAGTATTTCTGTAATCAACTCGACTGTTTTTAATCATCACCATCATTGTTTTAAATATATGTAAATATTTTCGTTAGAGGAGAAAGGTGGGTCCAGTTTCAGTCTTCTACAAGTCACCAGCCAATTCACCCAGCACCATTTGTTAAATAGGGAATCTTTCCCCCAACATATATATATATATATATATATATATATAAAATTTATATATATATATATATATAAATATAATTTATTTATTTATTTTTTTGTGGTTTTTGGTTGGCCGGGGCTGGGTTTGAACCTGCCACCTCTGGCATATGGGACTGGTGCCCTATCCCTTTGAGCCACAGGTGTTGCCCCCAGCCCCCCAACTTATATTTTTGATAGGCTTATCAAAGATTAAATGATGGTAAGTGTCTGGGTTCATCTCTTGGTTCTTCATTCTGTTCCATAAATATACCTCTGTGTTTTTGTACCAGTACCATGCTGTTTTGATCACTACAGATTTATAGTATAGTCTGAGGTCTGGTAGTGTGATACCTCCTGATTTGTTTTTATTTCTGAGTAATGTCTTGGCTATTCAAGGTTTTTTCTGTTTCCATATAAAACGAAGTACTAATTTTTCCAGATTGTTAAAGTATGACAGAGGTACTTTAATAGGGATTGCATTAAATCTGTAGATTGCTTTGGGAAGTATAGACATTTTAACAATGTTGATTCTTCCCAGCCATGAGCATGTTCCATTTGTTAACATCTTCAGCTATCTCTTTTTTTTTTGAAAGTTTTGTAGTTTTCTTTATAGAGATCTTTCACGTCCTTTGTTAGATATACTTCCAGATATTTCATCTTCTTTGGTACTATTGTAAAGACCATGGAATACTATGCAGCATTAAAAAAGATGGAGACTTTAATTCTTTTATGTTTACATAGATAGAGCTAGAAAATATTCTTCTTAGTAAAGTATCTCAGGAATGGAAAAAATATATATCCATTGTACTCGGTACTACTATGAAACCAATTTATAATCACTTACACTTTCATATGAAAGATAAATCACAACTATAGCCCAGGATGAAGGAGAGAAGGGGAGGGGAATGGGAAGGGAGTCGGGTGGTTTGACAGAGGGAGGGTTAATGGTAGGACCTCACCTATGGAGCATATTGCAAAGGTACAAGTCAAATCTATCAAGTATTGAACACAAATGTCTTAACACTGTGATTAACTAAATGAGGTGAAAGCTATGTTAATTAGTAGGATGTAAGCACTCCAGTTTGTACAAATAATCAACACATTGAATCCCACAAAGGCATAAATGTATTCGTGATCTATGTATATATGACTTAAAAAAAATAAATATATGTAAATAGATTTATATAAAGAAAGAAAGGAGCCAGGATGGAAACAGCCTAGGTTCTAGATCTGCTTTTGCTTTTGAAGAACCTGAATAAGTAATTGCTTTTTCCTCCTTTCCTTTCTTGGCTGTGAAATAATCGGTAAGAAGGCAGTGGTTGCAGAGGCTTTGATTTCATAGCTGCCTCTTCTCCCCTTGGGTTGTTACTCAGTGGCAAAGGGTTGGGGCAGAGGGTAGCGAGTCTAGATAATATGTCCTCAGAGCAAGGTTATATCATAGTGATTTGTTAGAACCTACTGTGCTAGTCTGAATTAATTTTGTGTGTAAGATAATGATCTCATAACATGAGCAAACAGGAAGAGTTAATGGTCATTGAGTGCCAACCCAGTGCTGGCACTGCACTACCCATTTAATGTGGCTTGACTTGGGTGCCCCCAGCCCCAAAGGCTGATGTCTTAATCCCTAGTGACAGTGACCTTATGTGGAAATAGTCTTCACAGATGACCAAGTTAAGATCAGGTCATTAGGGTGGGTCTGGATCTAATGTAATCATGTGCTTAGAAAAAGAAGAAATGTGGACCCAGAAACACACGGGGGAATGCCTTGGCAAGACGGAGGCAGGTACGGGGAGAGGCTAGACAAAGGCAGGCACGGGAGAGGCTAGACGGAGGCAGGCAGGGGAGAGGCTAGACGGAGGCAGGCGGGGGAGAGGCTAGATGGAGGCAGGTAGGGAGAGGCTAGACGGAGGCGGGCATGGGGAGAGGCTAGACAAAGGTGGGCATGGGGAGAGGCTAGACGGAGGCAGGCAGGGGAGAGGTTAGATGGAGGTGGGCAGGGAGAGGCTAGACAGAGGCGGGCACGAGGAGAGACTAGACAAAGGTGGGCATGGAAGAGGCTAGATGGAGGCAGGCAGGGGGGAGGCTAGATGGAGGTGGGCAGGGGGGAGGCTAGACAAAGGCGGGAATGGAAGAGACTAGATGGAGGTGGGCAGGGGAGAGGCTAGACAGAGGCAGGCAGGGAGAGGCTAGACAGAGGTGGGCAGGGAGAGGCTAGATGGAGGCAGGGACGGGAGAGGCTAGACGGAGGCGGGCAGGGGAGAGGCTAGACGGAGGCGGGCAGGGAGAGGCTAGATGGAGGCAGGGACGGGAGAGGCCAGACGGAGGCAGGCAGAGGAGAGGCTAGACGGAGGCAGGACGGGAGAGGCTAGAGGGAGGCTGGCAGGGAGAGGCTAGATGGAGGCGGGCAGGGAAGAGGCTAGACGGAGGCGGGCAGGGGGAGGCTAGACAGAGGCGGGCGGGGGAGAGGCTAGACGGAGGCGGGCATGGGGAGAGGCTAGACAGAGGCGGGCATGGAAGAGGCTAGACGGAGGCAGGCGGGGGAGAGGCTAGACGGAGGCGGGCAGGGGAGAGGCTAGACGGAGGCGGGCACGGGAGAGGCTAGACGGAGGCGGGCAGGGGAGAGGCTAGACGGAGGCGGGCAGGAGACGGAGGCGGGCAGGGGAGATGGAACCACAAGCCAAGGAACTCCACAGATTTCCAGGAAACCACCGAAGCCAGGAGAGTGGCCGGAGCGTCCTCCCTCGCCCAGCTCCAAAGGAACCCATCTTGTCGGCTCTTTGGGACTTGTGGCCTCCAGACTATGTGTGACAATGCATTTCTGCTGTTTAAGCCACCCAGTCACACTCTGTCACGTTGGCCCCAGGGAACAGACCCTGTTCCGGGGATACGCGAGTCTTGCGCTCCTCGGGGACCCTGTTCACTGCCCTTCCCCGCGGCTCGTCCTCACACAGTGAACGGGGAAGGCCCTGCTATCGGGGTTACGTTCCAGTGAGGAAGGCCAGATGGAAACAAGCAAGTGTGTCGCATGTCACATGAGGAGGCGTGGGGAGGCAGCCAGTGGGGGCTTCATACAGGGGTCTGCCACGTATTGTGCAGAAAGAATACTGCAACTGGCCAGTAACGACCGTGGAGGCAAACTCCTGGCATGCTCACCAAAGCAAGTCATTTCCACGTCTGTGTGGTGGGCGACGAAGCGTAGACGCGCGGAGGAACTTACCCAGTTACAGTCAGCAGGTGCAGGAATCGGCTTCAACGGTCTCACTGCGCATGTTCACAGCTTTAATCACAACGAGGACTTTTTGCTTATCTGTATTGATTTCAGTATAATTTTATATTATGTTTATCCAGAGGCTATTCCGTAGTTTGGACGAGGCAGATAGAAAATGCACTGTACCATCCTCCCAGGAAGCCTCGTTTCCAGGGACCGGATTGCTGTGAGGGGCGTGTGCCCACGGGTCCTACGGCTCCTCTGAAGGTGTTGAAGATGCGCTTATTTAGCCTGGAGGTGACACGACATCACATAGACCCGATGCGATATTATTAACTAGGAAGCACAGTCCTGGGTAAACAAGATAAGATACAATTATAGGAGAGGGAGAAACGACTTAGGAAACAGACACCATAAAATCATTATAGGATTGGCTAATCACGGTCATTATCTTAAAAGACCTGTGGGTCAGAGCTGATCCTTGTATGAATCAACAACATCTTGGGAAATAAAGTCAAGACCTGCCAGAATGGATGTAATTGTTCCTTTATGCTCTGAATACATAAACACTTACTAGCATGCTACATATAATACTGTCTACTGAATTTGAAAAAGAATTACTATCTTAGGTTAGCCAATAAAATTGGCTAAGAGAAAAAATAATATTCAGTGTTGGGCAGTGCCTGTGGCTCAAAGGAGTAGGGCACCGGCCCCATATACCAGAGGTGGTGGGTTCAGAACTGGCCCCAGCCAAAAACTGCCAAAAAAACAACAACAATAATAATATTCAGTGTTAATGCTGTTAATAGCTTGAAGAAAGGGACGTTGTTATGTACTTTTGATGGGAGTCTGAATGATACCACTTTTCTACAGGGCAATTTGAGAACATGTGCTAGGTATTAAAAAGCCTTAAACTGTGAATATTCTTGGCAGATTTTTTTTTTTTCCTTAAGAAATCACTGGAGATGGATAAAAAGATTTAGGTACAAAGTATTCATTGCTATATAATTTATAATTTGAAGATGGGCTAATATGGTTGACTATTATATGGCCATGACAAATCCTGATGCTAAGTGAGAGAGGGTTTTTGTTTGTTTTTTGACAGAGTCTCACTCTGTCACCCTAGGCACAGTGCTGTGGTGTCATAGCTCAGCACAACCTCAAACTCTTGGACTTGAGCAATCTTCTTGCCTCAGCCTCCCAAGTATCTGGCACTGCAGGTACCTGCCACTATGCCCGGTTAGTTTTTCTATTTTTAGTACAGACAGGGGCTTGTTCTTGCTCAGGGTGGTCTTGAACTCCTGAGCTCAGGCAATCTACCCACCTTGGCCTCTGAAAGGTGTTAGGATTACAGGCATGAGCCACCGTGCCTGGCCTTATGAGAATTGTTTACAGTTCACGCATCCTTTTGGGCATCTGATGAAAGCTGTCAGGTCCTTCTCAGGAAGATAGTGCGTATGCCCACCTTCGTACATTATTTCTGAGAATTCATGGGCTATGTCAGCTCATGCACAGACTCAGGTTGAAGACTCCTAGTCTGTAGTGAAGAGTAGTAATTAGTGACATGAGAGAAGAGTCACCAAAGCACATGGGGACATTGGCATACGTGAATGGAAAGATGTATGCCAGAATAGTTGTTAGCTCTGGAAAGTGGTATTATGTGTTTTTAAAAATTTTCTTCTTTGGGCTTTTCAGTATTTCTCAATTTTCCACCATGAAAATATAGTATTTCAATATGATTTTAAAAAATTAATAGGAAGGAAAAAAAAATACAGAGAAGCTGAGAAGAGTCTCCAAGAAACAAAATGATCCAGGATGCAAGTGGAAGGAAATAATCTTACTTTGCCTACAGTGACAGGCATTCCTATGAGAAGGGCACCAAACAACATTCAGTGCTCGTGGAACATCAAGGGAAACGGATTTAATTTAAACCAAGTGTTACGCTCGAGCAGAAAGAAGAATTTCTTTACCATTGGTCCTGTAAAGCACTTAGACTGGACACTCAAGGACAACATGGAACTTTTGTTCCCGGAAATGCGAAAGATGTAGCAAAAAATTATTGATCTCACCGGCTTAAGCATCTATCTCCCTGGAGGCATGAAATGGTACAAGGTAATTTATCTTGAGCCCTTCTGCTCAGTTTGTTTATGGTTCTGAAGCAGGATATAGGAGCACAAATATATATATGGGTCACTGCCGCTGCCCAGCAAACTGCCCCCCCTCACATACCTCAGGGACACCCCTCCTCACGCTCAGCATCAGGATGGGGGTGGTGAGAGCTGCCCTAAAAAGACATTTCAGGTCTCCTAATAACACACATTGGCAACCCGAAAAATTGGTGATCTAATTTCAACAAAGCTGAAATTGATTTTTGTCCTTTAGTCTGATCTATAGCACTAAACGAAGTATGTGGGAGGAAATAACCAGTCAGCTAAATATAGAATGGAAATATCCATTATCTTCTGTGCTCACGGTTATTGGACAGACTGAATCCTCTGGAGATCTATTCTATCTGTTGGGCAATTTCTCTAATCTGCACTGTATGTTTGACAATCCTTTTCTTTTCCCTTTTCTTTCCCTCCCTCTGCTCCCCTTTCCCCTTCCTCCTTTCCTTTCTTCCCCCTCTTTTTCTTTCCTTTTTTTTCCTTTCTTTTTTTTGACAAGGCCTCTCCCTGACACCCAGACTGGAGTACAATAGCATGATCATTGCTCACAGCAACCTCTAATTTCTAGGCTTAGATAATTCTCCTAGCTCAGCCTCTGAAGCAGCTAGGACTATTGGTTCCTACCACCATGCCCAGCTAATTTAAATTGTGTATGTGTATGTGTGTAGAGATGGGGTTTTGTTGTACTGCCCAGGCTGGTCTTAAACTCCTGACCTCAAGCAGTCTTCCCACCTCGGCTTCCTGAGGTGCTGGGATTACAGGCATGAGCCATTCCATCTGGCCTTGACAATCCTTTGATCTTGTTATTTTCTGTTTCTTCTTATGCTTACCATTCTTTTTTGACCTTGAAGTACTGCTGCTAACGGTATATACCTTAGGACCATTCAGTTTTTCGGACAGGATGCATGGACTGCATACTTTTGTACTGCATGTGTGGAGGTGGAATTATGCAATACACGGTCATGGTTATGTTATGAGCATGGGGTCTGTGGACAGATTGACTGGGGTGGGCTTCTGGTTCCACCATAGCTTTTTGAACTCAGATAATTTATTTAGTCTTAATAAACTTTAGTTTTCTTATCTGTAAAATGGGCATAATAATGGTTACCATCCTCATAGAATAATTGTGAGGGTTACATTGCCTGGAGTACAGTGCAGGTTCACTAACAGCGTTAACATTTTCTCATTGTCAGGGAGTGTGAGACTCTCTGATTTATGGTCCCTCCGAGGATGCAAAACTCTTGCATGTTCTTAAGGCCAATGGAGACAAAATCTCCCTTGGATATTATATCTTTTCTAGGTACTAGCATCTCTAGGGCTGATACACCCCCAATTGCCTCTATTGATGCTGGGTCATTATGTGGGCAGGATTACGCAAAGGAGTTCATGAAGTAGGTGGAGTCCTCACAGCTCTGGGCACCCATGGGAGTGCAGTCCTGTAAGTTACCCATCTCTGAATTCACCTACTTGCCCAAGCTACCTGAGGAAGAGGCTGCATCTTTTTTACTGGTCTCCTGGGCTGAGTGCCACAGGCTCTTAGAGTATGGAGTGTCTTTTCTGGTTCATAACTTCACAGTCCAAGTGATTGCCTCTTTATGGATTCTCTGCCTTCCAACAGGGGACCTCATTCCTCTTGGGATTGTTGTTCCCAGACTTACTGACTTTTCTAGAGGAGCCAGAGGAACTGATTATATTGATGTGCTTAAAAGGACAACTCCCAGGATGCTGGGTGGGTGTCTCTTCCTGTATAGAGGTATAAATTTCTCCCAGTTGTAAACCATATACACACTTGTTCTTTCCCTTTTATGTGTATGTGGTTTCTTCTCTGGTAAACACTCAGCTGTGTTCTCAAATCATGCATCCAGTAAACAATATCCTCTAAAATATAAGGCACTGTGAGAAATCTTGTGAGGCAGTGACCAGAGAAGTAGAATTATGTTTACTTCCATAGAGTCTAGTCAGGGAAAAACATAAACGAGATTCTTATTTTTTAAATGTATATGATGCTATTCTGAATGCTCTATTGATGTGATAGTAGAAATAGTCTCTACCGAACTTCACAGAGGCAAATCTGCCATAGTTTTACTATTTTGATTTCCCAAAGACTAGGTGTCCTGGATTTGGGGGGACAGTATCGGCTTCATGTTACTTTATTCTGTTTAAGAAAAGTGATTTATTAACTCCACAACCAGTGCAACATAGTTATTTAGATGTATACAACTTTTCATGCAAATCAAAAATAAACGACAACAAACATGCCATCAGTGGATCTCAAGTTCTGATATTTGGTTCTATAAATGGCCTTTTGGATTCAAAATCCTTTTCCCCTTACTATTTATTTATTTATTTATTTAAAGATTTGGGGTTTTGCTACATTGCCCAGGTTCAAGTGGATCCCAAGTAGGTGGGACTATGGGTTCAGAGCCCTTTGGTTTCCTGAGTTTTTCAAAAGTATAAATCACGCTTGTAATCCTTAGGACAGTGATTTTCAACCAGTGTGCCGTGGCACATGGATGTGTTTTCAGAGGATCTTAGGTGTCCCATGAAAAATTTTAAAGGTCATCAATTTATTTATTTTCCAAAGAAGTTCAAAGCACAGTAAGTATATTCCTTTTTTTTACTCCTTTTTTTTTTTTTTGGTCAACATAATTTAAGTGGGCCACGGAAGTTTAACTATAGGTTCAAGTGCGCTGTGAGATAAAAAATGGTTGAAAAACACCACTCTAGGAAAATGAGGCAGGAGGATCATTTGAGGTTGGGAGTTTAAGACCAGCCTGAGCAAGAGAGAGACCCCATTTATAAAAAGTACAGAAAAATTAGCTGAGTGTGTTAGTGTGTGTCTGTAGTCCCAGATACTTGGGAGGCAGAGGCAGGAGGATTGTTTGAGCCCAGGAGTTTGAGGTTGCTGTGAGTTATGAACATCCACTGAACTCCAGGAAGGGTGACAGAGTGAGACTCTGTCTTAAAAAAAAATTTTAAAAAAGGAAGGGGGGGGGGAAACAATACTGAGAAAAAGAAGCAGGGTGGGGGAGTAGTTTGGGAGTCTGACCGTCTCCATGGCGGAGAGGACAACGCTTTACGTTTCAGATACAGCAGTGCCTTTGGCACAGTCATGGTGAGTGGTGACCTCCACGCCGACGATTGTTGGCCTGTCAGCCTGTGCATCTGCCAGAGAGAACCAAGAATGAAGCTGGAGTGATCTTGTGAGTGTTTATTCCCGGCTCCTGCTGCCTCTCCCCCCTGCTTTCCACAGCCACTCTGTCCTCCTCCGGTGACCAGCTTGCTCACCTGGGACACTTAGAAAACTAGATTGTCTAACCAGGGAGCAAAGCGTTATTTAAGCTAAAAAGCCTCTTCTCTATTTTCTTTTAAAGGAGATTAGAGAGGACAATTGTATGTCCTGTGTCGCAACGTGAATTTGGTCTGCTGTGCCCTCCCTAATCGTCTGACCTGAGGAGCAGGGAGTTAGTTCATTGTTCGTCTTCTTTGTGTCTTTGGGCAGACAATTCTTTAGCTGGTTTTGTCCTTTGTCTAGAAAAGTAAATGTTACACATGAAGCTCAAAGGAATCTTCCTGCTTAGTATTTAATAGTGCAAATAATTACTGCTGTACTGAAAGGACACTTTGATGACAGACAGAAAACTTTAAGGGCTAATCTGTTCCCTAGAGTCAGAAGAGATGGGCCATATAAAATGTCTTAATCTCTCCAGATGAAAGTTCTAATTTTGCAAACTCTCTTATGGTTCATAAGCTGTATCTGCTCTAAAACATTTTAGAAATCTTAGCACAAAACTTTCTCTAATGTGCCTCAGAGTCATCTCTAAATTATTTTCCTTAATTAGGTCTAAATGGATTGTCTGATGAACTGTGTGACTCCATGTGGTCTGGCAGAGATAATTAGCCATGAACAATTGGACTTAGCCATTTCTAATTATACTAGTGTGAGAATTATGCTTTTATTTTTATAGCTTCCATTGGAGGAAAACCTAAAGATTTCATTGAAGTAAATATTCTACGTGTTTTTCTTTTAAAACACTTAATTTTAAGTGACCACTGATGTTGGAGTTCTGCTGTGTCTCCCACTTTCATGCCCAGTACTCCCTGGCTGTGTGATCCTAACAAATCATTCATATTAAGTTTATTTATTGAGTAATAAAATGGAGTTCATAATTATACTTGCAGAATTGAATGAAATATTATAATTATTGCATTTCATAAACAATCCTATGTCATATTGTTTATAACGAATAATAATGAAACTTGCCAGAGGCTTGAATAAACCATGTTTTTCAAACAGTAGATTATAACCTAGTATTGGGTCCTTAAATTAATTTCGTAGGTTGGAATAAGCAGTTAAAAAAAGTGAAATAGAATAGGATAGAAAACATGAATATGCTTTCTTAGTAGTAAGGTTGTGAAATGTATGTGTATGTGTAAGGTTATGGATAATGTGATTTTTTTTTTCACTGTGGATCAAGGGAAACACTTGAGAGCCACTGGAGAAAGTATAACTTGTAAATGGACTTAACACTCATTGTTCAACAATTTTATACACTAGAAAAGTTTAATGGTATATAAGTTTTCTAGCTACCTTCCTTGAGTTTTTTTTTTTTTTTTTGTGTGTGTGTGTGTCTGGGGCTGGGTTTGAACCTGCCACCTCTGGCATATGGGGCTGGTGCCCTACTCCTTTGAGCCATAGGCACCGCCTCCTTGAGTTTTTAATGGAGATAAAATATCAATTTTTAAAAGTCTTAAGCCCACAAAATCTTACTTGGATGCATTAAATAACACTTTTGAAAAAACAGTAATTTCTCTCTTTGGTAGACACTGTTGCCCACCTGATTGCCTGCCCCATGTGGCATCTTCTTGACTGCCACCTCCCTGTCCCATAAAACTCAGGGATGATGCCCCCTAATTGCAGTTCCAGGGATTTATAATGACAGGTCCAAGGAGAGCATAATAATTTCAGTTCCTTGATGCCGATTGGCTTAGGAATGGACATGTGACATAATTCTAGCCAATAAGATGTGAAGAAAGCTCATGGGGGCTATTTCTGGGGATGGTTTCTTTGCTGATGAAAACAAATCACAGGAAAATATCACCCTCCTTCTTCGTCCTGAGAAGGGGATCCTAGGGTGGTACGTCACCTAAGAGTGCCTAGGCCTGTGACAGACTTGTTTCACCCTGAGAGTTACTGGCTGAGGACATCCCAGTGGGTGTCAGAGCTGAAAGAAGGGATTAGCCTGGGGCCTGATAATGACGTTGAGCCCCAAACTTGAAGCACCATCAGGACTTCTTGCTAGCTGAGATAATACGTGTTCCTTGTGGTTTAGCCATACCAAGTCAGATTTTTTGTTCCTCGGGGCTGGAAATGAATTGTGTTTCCCCGGCGTGTAAGCACGGCCGCTGCAGATCTGCACGGCTGGTTCCACCCTGGGAGCCAGTGGGGAATCGGCGGATTCCGTTTCGTGCTCTTCTAAATCGTTATGCCCTGTGTGTTGTGGAGTAAATCATGTTAGCAGACGCAGATTATATCTAACTCAGACTGGTCATTGCTCTGCAGAGGTTGTTGATATCAGTGTGAGAAGAAAAGAGACTCTTAATGCCTCATGTTGGTATTTGTATTTTGTACTTTTAAAAACAATTCTACACCTATTTGTACTGAGCATTCAATAAATTAAAAATTACTCATTGAATACCTACAAATGCCAGAGTGTTAAGCCTTGGGGGTCCAGTGTACCAACATAGTTTGTCTTCACAGGGAACTTAAATCAAGTTATTTAAAAAAATTTTTTTATTTTGTTCAGTAAGGCAATTATTATGAAATTTATTAATTTGTGTATTTATTCATTATGCTATACTTGGCACTAGTAAAGCAATGATAACCAGGATAGCTGTGACTCTTGCTTATTCCACTAGGAGCTTAAGGTCTAGCTGTTTATGATAACCTTAAAATATGTGTATTATTAATTCTTTCACTCAACAAGTATTTACATAATACCTTCTACATGCTAAGTAGGGATGAAACAACTGAAACTAGAGAGGTAAAATGACTGAACCATAATTAGTTAGTGAGAAAATTCAATCTAAAACACAGAATTTTTTTTGTGACCTAAGGGACCTTCTCACTTGATTGCATTGTCTTTTAAACAATGCAAAGGATAATTATAATCACTTTCTAAACACACCTTGCCAAGTTAAAAGAAGCAGCATCAACATTGTCATGTCAAATGAAGTGTAGAAAGTTAAGCTGGAAAATTCCTCGGGTTGCTAAATCTAACATTTACTTTTATATCGTGGGGAAAACCTAGCCCACATATTTTTAGTTCAAAATACTGGGGCTCAATCAAAATGGAAAGTTTGCAAATGGATAAATATGAGGACTAGAGTGCTTAGAGAGAAGTAAAAATTCTAGGATCTGTGGAGGAAAGAGTGTAGATTAGTAGCTCTGTAACCATTCACTTGAAATAGCTATTTGTCTGTTGTATATTTTCCCAGAGGATCTGGGTAGCCTATGTGCCTGTAAGGCTGGAGTTCTGCAGGCGATTGTCTTGTTCTTTATATCTTTCTATTCTTTAAATGTTTTTTCAGATTTCTTACTTTTTCTGAAGTCTGTCTTGACCTTGCTTTATCCAATATCTCTGACTCATTCAGATTCAGAAGGACAAGAAAGGAGGCTTTAAGGCCATAGATACAGAACCATTAAGCTTAAGGAGCTATAAATTTCTAAATAGCACAAATCCCCAGAATTGGGAGACAGGGTTGGAAAATGTCATTTTCTGGGTTGGTAACTAACGAGCACAACATGATAGGACGTCAGTCACCTAGTGTGAATAATCCTAGCAAATAGCATAGCTTAGAGAAGCAGGGCAATAATGAAGCAAAAGAAGAGGACAAATAAAAAAAAAAATAATAAAATAAATAAAAGATTTTCTTATAAAAAAACAAAAAGAAGAGGACAAATACTGTTGAATAAATCAAAGAAAGAAAAACTGGGGAAAGTGGTAGGGGATTAGGAGAAAACAGGGGTTGGAAGGTTACCTGGACGAGCTGGTTTTAGGAAGTGAAGGTGGCTGCAGGCTCATAAGGAGGTCGTATCTTTCCGATCTGCGCCTGGATTCCAGGTGGCAGCGGGAAGGTTAGAGAGCCCTTGGGAAAGAGTGGAGAGCAAGGCTTTCTACGGAGTCCCCTCTGCTCATTTGGGATGAGAATTCTTGTATGGAATTTTATCCCTCGAATGGGATCAAATTCTACCTTGCAATGTGGTTAAAAGTTCAGTGAGTGGCCTGCCTGGAATCTTCTAGACTGTGCTGTAAAAGAATCGGTACATTCTTAGTTCTATTCACATATAGTTCCAGATATAATTTTTGGCACATGGCAGAGAGTCAATGAATGTTCTTGAAAGTTCAATCACCTCAACGGGACATGAGTGAGAGTGTGACTGTATCTGCTGCGCAGGGTGAAACCTTGGAACGTGCCACTCTCTTTTTACTGCACCTAACTCCCTCAGGATTTGATGCTTTGTTGTCCTGATTATTTTTACCTTTGAACGTAGCAAATGCTCAAATACCTCAATATTGGAAAACTAATTTCCTAATGAAGACAGAAAAAGACAAAAACAACAAGATGGTGACACCATGAGCTTCAGAGGAAATGCTGTTAATGGAAATTCTTTCTGCCCTATGTGGCTTCTGTGGAGCGTATGTGAGTAGACCAGGCAGCATGAGGCATTTTTATATTGTCATTTTTGTTTGAATCTATTTGCTGTTTTCTTTGTAAAATAGTTATCACAGATTTCCTGATTGTGTCCTTGGTCATACACATATGTGCCAGAGTTTACACATATATCTCAGTTTGAAGCTACTTTGAAATATGCTCATTTTGAAAAATAAAATATAGAAAATGAAATCAATGTAAAGTCACAAATCACTTTTTTTGTTGTTGAAACAATAGCACCAAGAGACAGAGGGTGCCAAAAAAAAATGTATATACATTTTAAGCAAGGGAAAAAACTATTAAAATTGTAATGCTGACTTTATACCAATAATGAAAGATGAATTGTTGAATACCTCTTGTCATTGCAGAAGTCAAATGTGATTTGAGTATTACAAATTTAACACAGATTTTTCCTCTGTGAAGATGTGTATACAATTTTTTTTTAGCCCTGTGTGCCTTATTGTACAGCTGAGTTCTCAACAAACTCATCATGAAAACAGAGAGCTTGGATTTTGCAACTGATTGCCCAAGTTTAAATCTGAGCTCTGCTACTGACTAGCTCTGTGACAAGTTGCTTAACCTCTCTGTGCTTTAGTTTCCTAATGTATAAATTGGAAGTGATAATATAAAAACTCGACTTTGTCATAGAATGAGGTGCTTAGTCATTAGAACAGCTTGACACATAGTGAGTGTTGGTTATTATTATTAACAATAATAATGATTACTAATCATATCAATGTCAAAATCTAATTAAATATCAATTATACATTTTTTTGAGTATTTTTTATTTTTTCAAGTTAATATGAGGGTACAATTTTTAGATTACATTGCTTTCACTTCCAGGGTAAAGGTCCATTTGTAGAAGAGCCCCTCACCCAGGGGGCGTGTTATACACCCTTACAATGTGCTCATTACGTGAGATCCTGCCATATGTCCTCCTTCCTTCTGCCAAATGTTCCCCCCCAACACTCTCTGCTTCTCTCTACTCCTGAACCAGACTGTACTAGTGTTTTATTTTTCTTATGAGCATGTAATTGTTTATATATTGATTTCATATTACTATGGAGTACGCTGGATATTTATTTTTCCCTTCTTGTGATAGTTTACTAGGAAGAATGTATTTCAACTCCATCCAGGTAAATAACAATTTATGTATTTTAAAATGTAGAAATAACCACTGTCAGTGTTTTTCAACCTTTTTTATCTCATAGCATACTTGAATCTATAGTTAAACTTCTGTGGTACACTTAAAACACGTTGCTAAAAAAAAAAGGAGTAAAACAAAAAGTATACTTACTGTGCGCTGAAGGTCTCTCAACAATAATTTAATTAACGATCTTTAAAATTTTTTGTGGCACCCCTCAGATCCTCTCATAGCATACCAGTTGAAAATCACTGCACTACGTGTTATAATACCACATGTTGACTGGGAAAATGCACCAAGATAAAAGCTTTTGTAAATTAAGTAATGCTTTGAAATATTTTGTTAATAGAATCCCCATGTACAAATCTCTACCTGTTGGAAACATCGCCGCGTGGATGTGTCCGTGTGTGCTTACATGCGTATGTGCACACATCCACAGACAGCTTGCTCGTTAGTTCTTTACAGGAAATACAGTGAGTGTCTGAGTTTGTGGCCCTTGCAGGCTCCTGGGTATGTGTTGTACTCAGTCTGTGAACCACTGGCCTTGCAAACCTTTCTGCTTACTCTGTATATCAGTCATCTAAATCAGCACAGAGCTTCCTCTTTAAAGAAATTCCATTGGATATTGAAAAACTTCAGGCTGTAGTTGGTTAAGAATCAAATACACTTTAACATAACCTGGAGGACCAGTACACATCTCCCTGAGGCAAGTGGGTTGCTCCAGGATTCCAGAGGGGAATAGGGAGGGGAGAGCTAAGGGCAGGTTTGTGGACTGCAGTAGACAGGAGAGTGTTTACAGACCCACAGCAGCCTTGTGAGAAAGGTGGTATTACTGTCCTCTTCTACAGGTAAAAACTTGAGGCTCAGAGAGGTTCAGCAACTTGCTCCAAGTCTCACGATACAAATGAGATTCAAATCCTGAGTGCTAAATTCTATGCTAGCGTCCTTCCAGTAATGGTTCTCCTTTTAAGATATACTGAGGATCGTGCAGAACTTCTGTTTGTTTCTTATATTTTTATTC
This sequence comes from Loris lydekkerianus, assembly GCA_963574355.1. Lineage (NCBI taxonomy): Eukaryota > Metazoa > Chordata > Mammalia > Primates > Lorisidae > Loris > Loris lydekkerianus. The sequence goes on along the minus strand of CAUYPK010166140.1, from coordinate 22,822 downwards.
TCCATCCCCCCAGAAGACAGTTATCAGTGTAACAGGATAGAGGCAGAGACCCAGTGCACAGCACATCTATGTAACAGAAAGACAGAGATAGAAAAATAAACACAGCTCTGCATCACAGAAGCCAGCAGCAAAGAAGTCTGGGGGTCGTCCGTGTAATTCCTCACAGGCCAAGGACTAAAAACCAGGTTGTTCAGATCAGTGGCTCAGGCGATGCTGTTCTGTAAAGATTAGGCCTACTGCTCTGCTTAAATGCCTGTGGGCAGTAAGGTGAAGCAAGCAGGCCCCAGGGAGCAGTGAGGAAGAGGCCTCTCCCCCTGGGGGGTTATCTTTCAAAGGAAGTGGGGGTGGATAATAGAAGGTCCTGTCCAGATCAAAGAATGCTTGCTGAGGGGTTAGAAAGGAGGGGAAGGGAAGCAGAGTTATTGAAAGATCAGAAAAGGAAGGAGGCTGACAACTGATATTCATCAAGCCCTTGATGGTTAGGGGCGAGACAGGGCTGGGACAGGGACTGTGGGCAGGAAGGTAATCCTGGCTGATAGAGGCGACGACACCTTATCTTTTGCAGTTGCTGTAAGCTCTAGGTCTGGTCTGGTCTTAGGTCAATATTTTCTAAGATATTTACTCTTATTGCTGGCACCTGGCTTTTCATTCTATCCTCTTTTCTGAGTTCTCTTCCACTCATCTTATTCTAGAGTTATTTTTTTCCCCTTTCAGGGGACACTCTGCTATTGTCTTATTCTATCAAACAGTATTCCTGTGAGTCAGGTATTTCTTTGGTCTCAAATCCACTCTGCTGAGTTCCTGATGACTTTGCAAAGGGTGAATATGTGAAGATGCACAATTATTATTTTTAATTTTTTTTTTTGAGACTGAGTCTCACTTTGTTGCCCTCAGTGCTTGGCATCAGAGCTCACAGCAACCTCAAGTTCTCGGGCTTAAGTGATTCTTTTACTGGGACTGCAGGCGCCCGCCACAATGCCCAGCTATTTTTTGGTTGTAGTTGTCATTGTTTTTTGGTGGGTCAGGGCTGGATTTGAACTCACCAGCTCTGGTGAGTAGTTGGGACTACAGGCGCAAAGCCCACAATTATTTTTTGAGAATCCACAATGTTTACGGCACTGGAAAAAGCACAGTAGACGAAGCATAGTCCTTCTTTTACGGAGGTGCCATCCTCCGATGAAGGGGACCTTTTAGAGAGGAAATAGAATTACACAGTAATATACTAATGTATAAAGTGTACTGTAAGAATATAGTATGAAAATCATATGAAAATAATACATACTGCAGTATATCAAACTACACTGCAGAATATAATCCAATTTTTCTCAAGATCCCCTACATCTTATGCCAGGAAAATCCATTACATTTCAGGGGAATTCCATCTGCTTAGAAGGTCAATTCAGTTCACTCGCCTGGTAGCAGAATAGCTTGAGACTGGAGGACTGGCAAGGTGGAGGGGGTGAGCGGAGGGCTATGAGCTGACTCTGTCCCCTCCATGAACAGAGGACAGTGTTGGCCCAGAACTGGTTTCTCAGTCCACCCAACCAGGCACCTTAGCTTTATGGAGGTTCAGAAGAAATGAAAAGTTACAATATGTAATATAATCGTGCTTTCCCATAATGAAGAGAAAATTCCTTGCTTCCATATCCTCTTGTTCCCCTGTGTTAAAAGAGAAATTACTCAACGGTACTTGATAAAGCTTGGTGAGGGCGACTGTATTCAGGACCACCAGGGTAGGCATAGAGATCGCTGCAGTGGGGATCTGGAGTAGGGAAGAGAGATTGGCTCCACGCTGAATATAATACGGACATGTGGGAATTCATAGCCAAGGAGCACAATAGGGGCCAGTGGCTAGAATATTTCTAAGAGGAAACATCAAGGGTAAGGGGGAGCAGGTTCTGGTCAAACCAATCCAACAGGATTCTTGCTGAAGACAGGCCAGGGCGATCAGACGTCACCTGGGGGCTGGCAAAGGCTGAGAAACTTGATCAGATATGGAGAGGGAAGAGATGGGAAGGTGGTGGTTCTTTGCTAAAACTGGATTTGACCAGGAAATGTACAGACAGCCTAGAGAGTTCAGGAGCCAGACTAAAGAGCCTGGAGCCCGGAATGCTGCGGGCAGTGTCTGAGAATAATAAATACCCATCTAGGGACAGAAGAGACCTCCTCCACAGGAGAGGGAGTCAAGACATTTTCTCTTCATCGATGCAGAGGCGCTGTTGAGAATGCCCTACCCCAAGAACAGCAGACATGTGGGAAGAAAGACTTTGCAAAAGGAGGAACCAAAACCTGGCACCAGCTTTTGGAATCCTAGGTTAACTGATACCAATAGACAAAAATGAGAATGCTTTGGGATAAAAATTTGCTAAATAGTAGGAAGAGCCAGTCTATCTGTGTAAATGTCATCTATTAAAAGATCTTTATTTATTTCAAAAATCTTTATTTCAGAGTTAAGCAATAATGCAAAAGAGACAGAGTAAATTATTGTGTAAATATCCTGTTAGAGAAGGATTTCAATGAAAAGTTACCAAAAACATGAATGGAAAATAAATCGTTTTTGAGAAAACTGAGGGTTATATTTTCATGTAGTTATTCTTTTCTCTCTAGGATGAATACTTTAAACTGAAGTGAGATTTTCTGGAAAAGGGGACTTTCAAAAGTCTCTAGAATCCCCAAGGAAGAGGGTCGACTCATTCAGAAATGTTGGGAGAGAGTGAGTGGCCGCAGACAGACATTGGTCAACTTGTGGATAGACGGGACAATTGCTTGTGGGCTGTGTTAATAACAAGCACCACACAAAAAATGCAAGTGCACACACAGTGAGGGGCCAGGCGCTGTTTCTTGCTTGTTGTACACCTAAAAGGACTTGAAAGCAATTGCAGTTTAAAGTTGAGGATGGTAGAATTCCTGGAGTTGTGAATGGTGTTACTTCAAGTCAATAAATATTTGAGTGTGCCTGTCCTGCCCTGGGCACTGCAAAGGCTCACCAAAAACTCAGATGTGATTCTGGCTTGTGTTTCTTGGCTGGAGGTAGGATGTCATTTGTGAGTAGGATTAAAATGTGTTGGGATCTTTCTGATAAATCAAAAAATACGCCGTAATTGATGCTGTGATCATTAAATTAGTCACAGATGATTGATCAACATGTTTGAGTACTCAAAGCCCGCTTGGTAGCAGACAAGAGGCCACAGATGCCATCTCTGATAGGCTGGGTACCTTATTCCTTGCTGTTTCTCAAATAGCAAGTGAAATTTGGGGGTGAGGTGGGGTAGGGGGGCAGCTAGAAGGGAGAGAAATGCTTTCCAAACTGAGATCTTCATTCACGGAATATCTGGCTTTTCACAAAAGTACTTAATCCAAAGCAAAATTGATGGATTTCACAGATGTATTTATCCCTCTATAATTAAAGTATCAGCCCTTAGAGTTCTTTTCTTTAAAGATTATTCTACAATGTGAATAAACCATTCTCAGAAAGGACAGCTTCTCTATTCTGAAAGCTTTCATCTCTGCCTCAGCTGATTGGAAGGGCTGCTCTTGGTCTTTTTCAGCTGCTTATAAGGAATATAGAGCTAACCAGGGCAGCCGAAAGCGATGAATAAAGATTCCTTTGTTCCCGATCACGTGTCTGAAGAGAACACCCTGCCCCAGCAGTCTGATGCTCTCCCAGTGAGGCATGAAAAACTGCAGTGTTCCCCGGGGTGAGCCCCAGTCATCACCAGGGAGGCTTCAGCCACCTCCATTCCTCTTCCCCCAGACAATAGAACAACTGCTGAGAGCACGCAGGGTGTTTATTTATTCCCTCTGCCTGTGGAAACTTGTTTCAAAGAAAGTAACAGGGATCCCCTGGTGTTAGCAGATTCAAAACTTTGAAATATACTTGTGAATGATGTGGACGCCTTACATAAATATAAATGGTATCTGCTTGGGGGAGTTGCAAAAGAGGGGATCAAGATATTTGTCGGGAGGGTATGGGGGAAAGGTTTTTCTCTCTTTTGAGGTCTCAGTGTGAGGTGTTATGTGAGTACAGTTTGTACATTACATTTGAATATGTGTCCAAAAGGTGTGATATGTTTGTTTTATTTCCTAAGCTTATAAAATGTCCTAGAAAAATAGGACCTCTCTTCTTTGGAGTGCTTTTTTTCCCCTTATAATCTTAATATTCTGATTTCTATGATTTCTTGGTGTTCCCTCCTGCCCTCTGCCCTGCAAGAGACCCTTCTGATCTAGTGTCCTAGTGGACTGTCTCGTGTGTTATGGTCCCTTGAAGCTCTGGCTCCTATCGTGGAAACTTGCATAAATTGTAAGCTCAGTAAGTATTTCCTGAAAAAGGGAATGAATGGAACAATGAGAAGGTCAAAATATTAATAAGCTGTTCTGTGAAATTCTAATGAGTAAGCCTTTCTCTTTAGAATATCCTAGTCTTTGTACCAGGCTTGAATATTAGGGTTTTCTGAAAAGGGGGGTGATTTCCTTTGAGCTAATACTGTGCTGGTGCCCTGGAACGTAAACTTTTGAAAGAGCACCCCCCAGTACTGGGGGTAAGATTGAGAGAAGGACAGTCAGAGTAAATTTGGTCCTACACTTCCTCCAGAAAAGTTTTAGTTATATAGTTATCTACCTGAGATTTCCTAGGCTGTTAATGATTCTTGGGACATAAAGAAAAAAATAAAGGGAACACCCAGGAAATCTAGTTTAATTTACCAAAGAATGTGCTTCTTTTCTTTTGAAAGTCCTAAATCTGTCCCCCTGTGTCAGTGGGCCTGGGTATGTTGGTGGCTGTGGTGGAACCCTGAGGGAGCTGCAGCATTGTGTGTGCTGGGGTGAGGCACGCTGGTCCCCTACACCTCCTCCCAGCAGTGACTATGGCTGTGGTGGAACCAGCCCTGAGGGAGCTGCAGCGTCGTGTGTGCTGGGGTGAGGCACGCTGGCCCCCTACACCTCCTCCCAGCAGCGACTATGGCTATGGTGGAACCAACCCTGAGGGAGCTGCAGCGTCGTGTGTGCTGGGGTGAGCTGCATTTCTTCTTCCAAAGTCACAACCAAGAGGGAGACCGGCATGGCTGCAGCGTGTATGATAAACTGTCACAGACCAGGGGGTTAAACAACAGAAATTTATTTTCTCACAATCCTGGAGACTGGAAGTCTGAGATCAAAATGTCAAAAGTGTTAGTTTCTTCTGAGACCTTTCTCTGTGGCTTATAGGTGGCCAGTCTCTCCCCGTGCCCCCACCTGGTCTTCCCTCTGTACGTGTCTATATTGAAATTTCTTCTACTTACAAGGATACCGATCATATTGCAAAGGGTCCACCCTAGTGATGTCACTTAATCTTAATTACCTAATAGAAGGCCCCATCTCCAAATATAGTCAGCTGCTGTGATACTGGGGTTTAGGACTTCAACATGAAAATTTTTGGGGAGACACAATTTAGCCCCTAGCAAGATGCCAGCTCCTACCAGCCAGATCATTGTCTCACCCTTGGGGACAAGTTTTCTGGAGGAGAATAAAACTACAAAACTAGAGAATAGGTTACTACTGATTATAAGCCAGAATAACCAGGAAGAGTTGGAGATGTTGAAATGGAAAGCTGATTATGAGGCGATACTATAGCTCAGTGTGGTTAATTAAAACAAAACAAAAACCATCCACTCTTTCCTACATTGTGGTGAAAAAGCAATTCGTAGTGTACAGGAAAAAGAGGGAAATTTTCTACTCAGACAGAATAAGTCAGACTTTCATATTATTGTGCCACTTAAAAATGGATAAATTGAAGGATGAAGGAAATTATAAAAATGTAGAAAAACAAACTATGGGGAAAAGTCAAGAAGAATCAAAATTGTTTAGCTCAATGAGGGGTTAGTGGACAATGTGAGCAGAGGGCATGTTTATTTTCACTGCTTCCAAAGGTTTCTTCCAAGAAATTATCAAAGGAATAAGCACTCATATCAATAAGGCTTTGGGTTGATATAGAACTTGAAGGGCTGATACTCAGGATGTCTTTAGAGAGAGCTAATGATGTTGAATTTTCAGAGTCTTAAATTCAAACACAATAGATAAAATGTTCATGTCTGAAATCAAGAATAGGAAATTGACCGGGCACAGGGGCTCTCGCCTGTAATCCCAGCATTCTGGGAGATCAAGGCAGGCAGATTACCTGAGCCCACAGGTTCGAGACCAGCCTGAGCTACAGTGAGACCCTGTCTCTAAAAACAGCTGGGCATTGTGGCAGGTGCCTGTAGTCCCAGCTACTTGGGAGGATGAGGTAAGAGAATTACTTGAGCCCAAGAGTCTTAGCTTGGTATGAGCTGTGACACTGGGGGCAACAAAGTGAGACTCTATTTCAAGAAAAAAAAGAAAACAAGGAATGGGAAATCATTGGCTATTAGGGCAAGAAGAGGTTCTGTGATCTTCTGTTCTTTCTTCTGCAGAGGTTTAGATTCCAGCCCAAGGTCACTTAGTATGCAGAATTGATGTGGCAAGTCTCATTTTTGTTCTTTTACTAACTTGTTAAGTGGTCTTGGCCAAGTTATTAAAACACATAATATTAAATATAGACAGGGCAACACACGAACTGCAGGAAGGTGTAATGAGAATTTAATGATTTCAAATGTTGAGTGATTGAAAATGTATATGAGTCCCACATGGCTCAAAAATCCTAGCATTTTAAAGAGGTAATTAAAACAAAAATGCGAACATATGGCACTTTATTTAATATCCTTTCTGTTGAACCAGAACTTGAAGGAAAAATCTGTGATTTAAATGCTCCCCAGGCACACAGCACCCCATGTAATTGTGCTTTTATCGCAACTGTCAGATTTTCTAGCATGAAAGCAAAAACCATAGTGTTATTTATTACAAAAGAGCCTCTTATTGTTTCCTATCCCTTTTTTCGTTGTACATAGCTTTGTTTCCCCATTTGGAGGAAGTTTTTATGATAAGAAAAATTTCATGTTGTTCTATGCAGAAGTGTCAGTACTTAAGCTACAGAGAAGAAACTTTTGTGCCATAGAATTTTGTCCATTTTAGTAATTCATTCTTTTATGTTCATTCTCTTCCTCCTTAAATCTTGTTGTTGAACAACAGGATTGTTTTCTGTGATCTTCTGTGTCTTCAGAATATAGAGAGTGGACCAGCCTGAGCAAGAGTGAGACCCCGTCTCTATGGAAAATAGAAAGGTAGCCAGGCGTCATGGTGGGCACCTGTAGTCCCAGCTACTCAGGAGGCTGAGGCAGGAGGAACACCTGAGCTTAGAAGTTTGAGGTGGCTGTGAGCTGTGATGCCATGGCACTCTGCCCAGGGTGACAGAGTGAGACTTGAACTAAAAAAAAAAAAAAAAAAAAAAAAAAAGCATAGAATTTGAAAACAATATGTTTATCCAATTACATTTTGAACCATAGAAAAAAAGTTTGAGACTGTCCATCAGTGAGATGGGGAAATGATTGGAGGAGCAGGTTTGGTTCAGTTTTGGGAAACAAAGTCTGACATGATTACTAGAAACCAAAGATAGATGAACGTGGGCTTCAGGAGGGAGATCTGGGTATCATAATTCGGGCATTGCCAGTGTACAGGTGGTATTGAAAGGCAAGGTGATAAGAGGAACAACAGGGTGTGTGGCAGTAGCAGGGAAATCGCAGCTTGGCACAGGATGAAAACCAGCTATGGATTAAGCCTTTTGGCAGCAGGTAGAGGTAGAAAAGTCAAAAGCAGGTAAGAACAATTTTTTTTTTTTTTTTAAAGATGGAGTCTCACTATGTTGCCGTCTTGCCTCAGTCTTCCAAGTAGCTGGGACTATAGGTGCCCGCCACAACACCTGGCTATTTTTTGGTTGCAGTTGTCATTGTTAGCAGGCCCGGGCCGGGCTGGAACCTGCTAGCCTTGGTGTACGTGGCTGGCGCTGAGCCAGGTAAGAATAATGTTGATGACAATTAAGAAGACTGGGGGACTTTGCAAAAGGGAAGGCAAGCAGGGCATTTTCGGGGGAGCAGGAGGTTAGCAACACAGCCCCATGAAGACTCAGATCCAAAGACACTTTTGTTGCAATTGTGATTTTTTACTCAAAACACATGCTAGTTTGCCAGGCAGTTGTGGCCTAGAAAGGGAGAAGGTAGACCTGCACAGCCCTCGAATTACAAAGCCTCAAGTTTTCTATTTCCTGATTGATTAAGTTCCTTAAGAGGAAATCTCATTTTCGAGTTTATTTTTATACTCTGCATGGTGCTTACAACAGAAGGCCTTGAATATGGTAGTTCAACAGATGTTTGTAGAATAAATTAATGAAAAAATTATTAAAAGCTTCAGAAATTTCTAAAAGTTGCTTCGACAGGAGCAGTGCCCATAAGGATTAGCCGTATGGGGCTCTCTTGGACGAATGAGCATTTCTGCTTGGAAAATGCCCTGAGAATGTTTAGAAGTGTCAGGCTCCTCTGAAATTGGTTACAGTGGGATCGGCTCCTTATCTCTAATCTTTATAAGACTAAAAATTATAGGCTGTTTGGCAGCTTGCTCAAAAGTATTTGTTTCAGGAAAAAGTTTTGCTGTGTGTTACGGCAGAATCATTCAAAAAATAACATGCTTAACTTGAGGTTTCTAAGCAGACTCTAGTGAAAACAGGCAATTACTTGCTCAAGGCGGTTCATTGCATGCACAGATGGGTGCTTGTGTTACCAATTCCTCATTTGCACTTGTAATGATACGTTTGCAATAATTCATGAAATTTAAGGGAGTTCTTAGGTACAAGAATAGGTTTTACGCATTTGAAAACCATGTCGCTACCATAAAAGACCAGAGAAAAACAAACAACTAAATATAAAACCCTGTTCCAAAGGCTGTATTTAAAGAATGCTTTGTGAGACTTGTGGAGGTTGAGGGTCAGAGGTTTACCTGGCTATATTGCTCAAGTTGTTTCTATGGGCTCAGCTTTTAAAAAAAAAAAGAAAGAAAACAACTTTAGCATTTCTTATTTTGCTTTTCTTATAGCTTTTTTGATAGCTGATAGTTTCTCTCAAATTTTCTAGTTTTGATGGAGAGCCTGGTTAGAAGAGTTTCTTTCTTTCTTTTTCTGAAAGAAATGCTTTCAACTTAAAGTTCTCTGAAATAGCATTTAATCACAGATATGGGTAAAAAGCGGGTCATAATCCATCCCACATCCTCCAAGGCGGTGGTGGAATGTCAAGGAGTCCTGCTTTAGGGACTGTGCTCCCGACCACCAGAGCTGTGATAAATGAACAGTGACACTGAGCAGAAAATGACGGGAATTCCTCTGCCATCAAAACATGAGCACCGGATTTGAGAATTTTTTTTTTCATTATAATTATCAGATAATTGTGAACAGCCTGAAATAAATACTTTGTGAGGAAAAATATCCGATGCTAAGATATTCTTACGTGATGTAAGTCAGTTTTTAATACTAAAAATGGAATGATTCTCTCAAACTTTTTCTTGTCTATGGAAGCTACAAGTAACTACTTTTACTTTAAATTCCCTTCAAGCACTTTAGGTGGTTTGTTATTTTATTCTGGTAGTTGAATCAAGTGTTGAAAACATTTTGAGGAAAGGAGGCAGAGAGTAACCCATGCCAGGGAAGCAGTTTATAGTTGGTCAGACACTGAGTTAAAAAGCTACAGACCTTGTATGTCCATTTGGCTTAAGGAAGGTGGGATTTAGGAGCTGGAGTCTTCAGCCTGAGAGCCTCTGACAGCTCCAGCACAATCCTTGATTTGGGGCATTCCCAGGAAGATCAGATCGGTTCACAGACTCTGTTGTGGCAGTCAAATCTTGGGTCTACTGATCCTTAACTGTGGAGCTCCAGACTTAGGATAGTTGTGTCATTCAGGCTAAGTAATGCTACAGTAACGAACTATCCCCAGAGCTCAGCAGCCTAAAACAACCAAGGTTTCCTTCACATCTGAGAGGTGAGCTGTTCCTCAGAGTTACTCTGGAGTAGATACCGAGCACTCTTCATTGCTGACGTGTCTAGTCACTGTGCCAGAGGGACAAGAGAGCTCTTAAAGGTCTGGCAGTATCAATAAATGCTTCATCTTCTGCTCACGAGTAATTGGCCGTAAAGAGTCACACGGTTCCACACACCCATGAGAGGGGCAGAAAAGGCAATCTTATCTTGTGCCTGGAAGTAGTGGGAAATATTCCACTAATGACAGTGTTACAAAGGCTTTAGCTTTAGGAGCCACAGAAACATCACTTGGCATAGCCAAACTGGTGTCCCTGAGCTCTTTGCTCTCTAGGTGACTTTTCTTTTATCACCCATATTTTATGTTTTATTTTATTTATTTATTTATTTTTAAGACAATTTCAAGCTGTCACCCTGGGTAGAGTGTTGTGGTGTCACAGCTCACAGCAACCTCAAACTCTTGGGCTTAAGCGATTCTCTTGCCTCAGACTTCCAAGTAGCTGGGACTACAGGTGCCTGCCACAATGCCTGGCTATTTTTTTTTGTTGTTGTTGTTGCAGTTGTCATTGCTGTTTTTTAGCCTGGGCTGGGTTTGAACCTACCAGCCTGGGTGTATGGCCATCACCCTACCCACTGAGCTACGGGTGCGGCCCTATCACCCATATTTTAAATATTTAACTCTCAAGATGGATAGGATATTTTAAATAACTTTCAGTCCACTTCTTAGGGATTTCTGTGACATTTGAAGAGAAACCTAATGGTGTAATTTGTGTTCATGTATATGATTATCAGAAGTCTAAATCTCCTCATTAAAGCTCTCAAAATTATCAAACTCTCGGGCTGTTTTTCTTTGGCAGGAGACGGCTTTTCATATTCGATCCTAGTTTTGAGGCATTTGGGCATTTTGTTTTGGAAAATGTCAAGAGATTGAGAATTGTGCCAAATCTGAAAACTCAGAGAATTGAGTTGCTCAATTTGTTAGCCAAACCAGCTCACGAAGTAGAAAAATTAAGGCAAAAATGAATAGGAGGAAATGGAATGATAGATTTGGCTTCTTGGTTTTTAAGAACTGCATTCTAGTTTTGATGACAATGTTTCTTCAACAAGGTAGATAGATAATGGTATAAAAAGATTTGAGTTGACTACAACTCTCGATTTGAGTTGTAGTCAGCTCTCACTAGTTGAGAATCGGTGCTCTATGGAAAAATCCAATGTGAAAATAGATAAGAGCTGACCTGTGTGATTGAAGTGTGATGATTGATCTCTGATTTCTCCTCGTAGAGGAGCTAGGGATAACACAACTGTAAGTTGACATGGATAAGGCAATAGTCCCATTTCTAATGTCCATTTATTTTTATTCCTTGTGGTCAGGTCTCACGGATTACTTTCTTGCTTTATGATCTTTGCTGCTAAGTCTTGCAACTTTGCTTAAGAATTTCTTAGAGTGCATGTTGAAGACTGGGTTTTCATCCATTAATTTCTGTGGTATCCTTTGCTCCCTTCCAATGTAAATCGCACATTCTGAACGTGGCTGTGCAATGCTGCAAGTCTCTATTTTCCCACCCTGAATTTCGGATTTCACCTGCTATCCAGGGATCAGCGTTCTTTCCTGTGGTAATGGGTGGTAAGTATTTAGGCTTTCCTTTCCTGAGAAGATTAACTTCCTACTTGAAATGGATACTGGAATTCATTTAAAATTTTTTTTTTTTTTTTTTTTTTTTTTAACCTAGAGCTGTGATACTTTTCCATTTGGTGCTACGGGGAAGCAATAATATTCCCTGGCAAAAGTGGTTCCACATGAAACTGTTTAATTGCTTATTGACCATTATAGATCGTGCTATGAAAGCATTTTCAAATATGTGATCTATTTGTTAATTTCTATCTTTGCTACTTAGTAGCTATACTGCGCTGAAAGAATTACCAGAATTTTTCTTTCCTTGAATTTGGAAAATCAGTCTCTTAGACTTAAAACGGTAAACTTGTGCTAAAAAGCAGTGTGCGTGAATGAATGTTTAATAAGTTCATATTTTTGGTGCTGGAGATGATTGCATTGGGAAACACCCGTCATGCATGAACCAGCTGCCCATTTTGTGCAGGGTTCTGCATTTATAAGCACATGGGCTGCAGGATGTGGAGGCCATCTGTAATCCAGAGGCCACAGAGTCACGGAAGGTGAGTGCTGGAAAGGACAGAGATGCTTTTTCAAACTTATAAAGCTATAAAATCCTTTGATGGCAGTGTTTTTCAACCTTTTTTTATTTCATGACACAGTTCAACTTACAGTTAAACTTCCACGGAGTGTGCCGCACACACTCAAATTATGTTGATCAAAAAAAAAAAAAAAGGAATAATAAAAAAAAGAATATACTTCCTGTGCTTTGAACTTCTTTTGAAAATAATTTAATTGGTCATCTTTAAAAATTTTCACACACACCTACAAGCCTCTCACGGCACACTGGTTGAGAATCGGTGCTCCATGGAAAAATCTGATGTGGAAATCCAATGTGTAAATAGATAAAAGCTGACCTGTTGTGGTCAAAGTGTGATGGTGGAAATGGGGTCCTGAAGACCATGTATTCATCTCCAAATCTGTACCCTAAACTTTCACAGTGCATAACCTGAGCCCAGAGGAGGTGCCTGAGTTCCACAGGGCCGTGAAAGACCCAGTGTCATGCCTAGGTCTTCTCATTTACCCACTTGTGCCCTTTTCTATTACACTACTCGGTCTCCTAGCAGTCAGAGTGTTTTATGTAGAGAATAAGAGGAGGACTACTTTGTGTTATTACTATGCTACTCCAAGAAAAATGTGAAAAAGACATCTTTTGAGATTATTAAAGATTTTGTCCTGGGAAGTTATCTCAGTCATAAAATAGAAGAAATCAGGCTTCAGCAAAGCCTTTGTAAAAGCAAAGAGCGGGAGGGCTGGGTGTGCAATCAGCCTCGACCTTCTTCCTCTCTCCCAAATCTCGCTTATGTCGTTCTTCTGATTGTGTGTGACCCAGGGTGAAATTGAATGGGAATTTGTCAGAACAAGCCGGGGGAGATTTCCTGTTCAGAAACCGCGTATCTCAGTTCTTGAGGGAAAAAGGAAAAAGAAAATGAAAAATAGAAAACCAAATAACCAACACCCCCACTGTCTCCATATCCAAAACCTGAAACCTGAGGCTGTTAATGCATTTTAACAACTCCCAGTCTAGAGAAAATTATGTGTATTCTGATTTACACACAAATCAATAGTTGGCTGTGGTTGAAGTAGGCACTGGAGAAATGTGCTGTAATTACACTCATGCCAGGCATCAAGGACAGATCTCCCGGGCTGCGAGTAGGTGTGAGATGGGAAAAAATTACCAGCCCAGCCATAGAAAATTAAAAAGAAAAAGGACCCACAAAGCATTGCTTTCAGAACAGTGGTTTTAATTACATAGTCCTCATCTAACAAATAATAGGTCTCAAATCCTTGATAAAATCATTGTATATAAAAAACATGAATCTGGGGGGAAACCATGATATAAACAGTTTTATTCACATTTCTGGAATCTTAGTTGTTCTACCTCTTCCTGATGGGATTACATTTTTTTCTGCTTCTTAAAATGAATAAATGATGGACACTAGATTTTAATTTTTCATTTTTCATTTTTTCTTCTATTATGGTAATTTAAAGAAGAACAATGAACTCTGTGATTCTGAAATTGCAAATCACAGCCCTGCTTTAAAATGGCAATTTCACATTGCAGTTTCCCAGGGAAGTTTCAAAGCCACTGATTTATGATTGGATGGGATCTTTTTTCCTTTACTTTGTCATATGATACAAAGATGGCTCAGCTTCAATCCAGCAACTAGTGGAGTGCCTACTATGTGCTGGCTGCTGTGACTGAATCTAGGAATACATGATATAGTCCGGCGTTTGAGAGGCTCCCAGTCTACTAAATAATTTGTGCAATAAGTAGCCCCTCACTTCCTAGCACAGATTGTGTTTTCTTACCCTTCAGTAGGCTGTTCCGCCCTCCTCTGGCAGATGCAGAGTTCTCTCTTCCTCCCTTGCTGGGGCTGAAATTTCTCTGCCATTCTCAGCGGCTGCCATCACAGACTCCAAGGACATCTGGGAATCCCGTGAAGGAAGTGGACCTCCCAGGGGTGGAGGGCAGCTTCCCCACTTGCTCTGCCAGTGCAGTTGGCTCGCATGGATGCTGAGTTTTAAGATCTGAGTACCAAGTATATCATGATTTAGCTTTCTGAGCTAATGCAAGAAGACCATGAATAGTATTTTCTATGAGGAAGAAATTTAATAGAAAATTAAGGCTAACAGAAGTTGAGTTATACTGATTTATTCTTCCAGAATTGAGTTTAGTTTTCACCATCAGATAAGGCAAAGGTTGACTCCCAGCTGAATGTGGTTGGAAGTTTTTTGTTTTTTTTTTTTTAATCTCACTGCATATAGTGTGGTGGCTTTAAAATATTTGAGTAAGAGGCCAGCTTTCTACATTTCAGATTTTCACCTGAAAATCTAAAGTCTGGCTCTTTTTGAAAAATCAGAAGATCTGGTAATGCCCACAACACATGTCAGCTGGTAGCAATTGCCAGAGGTAAGGACTATGCTCTTTTTATTTTTCTGGCCTTTTTGATTTGCATAACCCACATAGCACTGTGCATGAATGAATGCTTAATAATTTACATTTTTGATAAAGGAGATGATTGTACTGAAAAAAACCCCATCACTCATGGACCAGTTTCCCATTTAGTACAGTGGTCTGCATTAATGAGGACTTGTACTATAGGAAATTGAGGCTATCGGTAATCACAGAGAGAAGCCACAGAATCATGGAGGGTGAGAATTAGAAAGAATAAAGATAGTCTTTGTAGGCTGGCGTTGAGTTTCATTCTAGTCAATAATCAGTGGAGAAACTAAGGTGCTCCTGGAACCAATCTCTGGGAAGTTTTCACTGTCCCAGGACATTGTGGCTGTGACTAGGTGCTGAAATTTCTGCCCAAAGCTGCTGTGGTTTGATCTGGCTGGGGTAGATCACCCCGAGCCCTCTGGAGGGACCATGCGTGAACCACAGCGCCATCGTCATCCCACTCAGCTCCCCGTTGCCACAGCTGCTCTTCTATTTTCATGGTCTGAAATGTCCACTAGGAAGAGAAGAATACTATGTTTGGTAGAATGGGAGTTCAACAGCAGAAGACTCCGTACCTGGTGTTATGGTGAAGGATGCCAGAAGCTCTTTCATACTTTTTCGAGAACTAATCTTTGCTGACCCCTTATTTTGTGCCGTACCATGAATATAGAGTAAAGAAAAAAAGAGATGAAACTATCTGCCCTCCTGCTTTTTACATCAAAGAGAGGAAGACAGATGACAACGGCATTCTGTCAGATTAGAGTGTGTATATAGGGAGATTATGGACGGTGCTGAAGGGGATGGGGAATAAGACAGGAAGGTGAAAGGACATATTTGCAATGAGGAGTGGCAATCTTTAGAAAAGTTGCCAGGGCAGGCCACACTCAGAAAGGGACATTTGAGGAAGACTGGAAGAATGGAGGGAACCTCCATGCAGATACATGTGGGCAGAGAATGCAGAGAGCATTCCAAGGACAAAGCTCGGGCTGCATGTGCTGGCTCATGACTGTAATCCCAGCACTCGGGAAAGCTGAGGCAGGAGGATCCCTTGAGCTCATGAGTTCAAGACCAGCCTGAGCAAGAGTGAGACCCTGTCTCTACCAAAAATAGAAAAAATTATCTGTGTGTTCTGGTGGGTACCTGTAGTCCCAGCTACTCTGGAAGCTGAGGCAAGAGGATTTGCTGTGAGTGAGGCTGAGACCATGGCACTCTACCCAGAGTGACAGAGTGAGACTTTCTCAAAACCAAAAACAAAGGCCAAAGCCCCAAAGAAGAGCAGGTTGGAGGCTGGGGTGTTCACAGAAGTCCTTGTCATCACTGCCTGGAGTTAGTGTGGCTTTCTCTCTATGTTGTTGGGCAGTCATGGCAGGGGGGTATGCAGTGGTTAAGCAGAGAGAGAAGTCTTCTAACTGAAGCTGCTCGGTGGGGTAGCTGGGGCTGCTGGGCTGAGGGTAGACTGAAGAAACAAGAGTGGGAGAAGGGAAACCAGTCACCAGGGTGCTGCAATGACACTGGTGAGGGATGACAGCAAATATGTGGTGGGGCATATTTGATGACATGTTTAGAACGGAGCTGACAAGCTTTGTTGGTGGATTGAATGTGAAGCGTGGCAAGAAAGAAGGTAAGGGTGACCCCAATGTTTCGGTCCAAACAGTTTTAAGAATGGAGTTGCCATTTACGTGAGTTGGGGAAGGCTCTAGGAAGAATGGGCTGGGGAGAGTGAATGTCAATTGTTTTTCTGCATGTGCTAAATCTGAGATGCTTATTAGATATTCAGTGGATGTGGAGGAGGCAGTAAGTCAAGGCTGCTTCACTGACGGCATGACTTCAATTCTTTGCCTGTATAAATGTGCCATAGAAATTCTAAATAATAATTAACTGTAACCTTATTCCCATGCAATTAAGGAAAAGTGTAGTTAAGAAAAAGAAGAAAGATCTTTTCAACGTTAAGAAAACTTGAAAGGAGGCCAATGTTAATAACTTTCAATTTAACACATATTCTTCTATTATTAATGCAAATTTTAAAAATCATCATGAAAACTAAATAGTCATTAGAAATCACCTTTGGCTGAGAGTTGGGAGAATAATTTTTTACTTCAATATAATTTAAATAAATATTTAATGCTGACAATAGAGACACACAGAAAGTCAGTGGGAAATTCACACGATTCACTAAGTAGGCAAGGAGGGCTTTTAATCAAATTGAAACCTTTTACGAGAGAAGTCCTTTCAATTTTCCTATAAATTTTTTTGAAGTCAAAGGATTTCTTAGAAATAATCTCATTAAGCTGTAGTGAGATTAGCCAGGACACATAATATTATTTCTAATTTACAGATCTGGTTGGGCAGGAAGAGAGGATTCACAATAGAGTTGCTATGTTCTTGGTGATTCAATGGCTCACCAAGGTTCAAGGACTGCATTTTTCATTTCAGATAAGTTTATCTCCACTTTAGCTAAATTGTTTTCTTTCTTTTCTCTTCTATAGTAAACAAACAAATTCCTTGCTATGCTCCCTTTAATGTCTCCTGCCATTTTGGTTGTATAGGGTAATATGCAGAAAGTTTTCACATTAAAGGGAAGAGTTGAACTCTATTTAATTTGGTTTTCAGTACCTAGGTTTCAAGCTGTGGACGGATTTGTACCTCTCAAGATGTGTGCAAAATACTTTCCTTTCCTCCAAACATAGAAAAAGCTGAAGTGAATCCGTTCCTGTCATCAAATTATAGCAAGGATGTGACGATGTGACATATCAAGTGTGGCCAGTGATGGCATTTGAATGTACCCAACTTTCAGCATTCCCTTTGAAGGTTACGTATATCCAAATGCAAGAGATTCATTCAACAAACATTTTTCAAACACCTGCTAAACAGATAACTCTGATCAGTGAGGCAATAGGGTTTGAAAGAGGTAAGATAAGTGTGTCCTAAAAATATATCAGGATTGTTTGGTTGCATGGTGGAGAGGGTGGCTATAAATAACCCTTGTGCCACCTCTTGGGTGTGGGACATAACTATGAGAGCCACTCTAGCTAACAAACGTAAACATTGTAACCTACTTCTTTGTACCTTCACATTAATCTGAAAATAATAATAATAATAATTATAATGATAATAATAATAACCCGTGTGCCACATCCTCCTACTTCTGCTACCCCAGAGACAAGAAACCTTCCTTGTTGGCTTCAGTTAGAACAATCCAAGGCAAAGCAAGGCAAGAAGGCAAAGTCTCTTGCTGGCTAAGCTTGTGTCACATGCACACTCCTCGGGCCAATCTCTGTCATCAGGGCCATGGGTTTCTATGATCCATTGCATCAGGGTAACATGGCTGGAGGGCAGGGGACTTTGACTGAAGACCCTACAGACTTACAAAATGGGTAGGAGAAGAGCCATTTCTCATAGGGAAGATTTGCGAGGCAATTCCGGGAAGGGAGGCTGAGAAAGACACACCAATAAGTGTTTGGTATGAAGTGGCGTACCAAAGGGGGGGTCAGGGAGGGCTTCCTGGAGGAGGTATTATATTGAACAGCCTGAACAGTTTTAAAAATCGTGAGCCAAGTATTGAAAAAAGAGCTGGCATTCTCCAGGTGTTTCTGTGCGTACTTGTTTGCAGATACAGAAGAGGTTAGGATGGTCCAGGTAGAGGAAGCAGCATGGATAAAGGCACAAAGGATGAAAAAACGAAGTGACCTGCAGGGAACTGAGGAGCTTGTTATGGCTGGAGCAGGTGGGAGATGCTCAGAGAGCAGGCGCTGGAGCTGTGGGCACTTGAAGTCACCTATGAATCAGCTAATTTTTACCGAGTGCTTCTCAGCGCCATGCACTTCACACGCATTAGCTCGTTTAATCTTCACAACCAGCCTTACGAGGAAAGCAAGAGCAACTCAACAATATCTACCAACTGGTATGGCACAGTTATGATGGACCCCATGGCCATCCAATCAGGGCAGATCCTGCTGCAAAGTGCCACTACTCACTGCTGTGTGTGTTGGGCACTGCCAGCCCTGGATATGGGCACTCTGAGTATCTTTCTTTTGTGAATGAGAACACTGAAGCCCAGGTGGGTAACTTGCCCAAGTGTGCAAGGTACAGCAGAGGACCCAGGCTTCAAAACAAGATGTCTGCAGGGGATAAATGTCAAATTCATTCTTTTGAAAAAGAACATGAGAGGGAGGAGTCTCGAGGAGTCTTGTGTAGACAAGAACTGTGTCTGGGTTTGTTCCTCCTCCTATCCCAGCTTTATTCCTGGCACATGGCAACAATCAAAAATATTTATTGAATGTGTAACCAGAAAGATTACTGCAGGCATGAAAGGGAAAACGAGGGAGAGGCATTAGCCCAGCAGAGAAAATAATAAAGGCTTGAAGGCCAGCAGCTATACCAAGGACATTCCAATTGGAAGATACTAATAGGTATTAATATGCAGAATTCAGTGTCTGGATGTGGGAGTGAGTCCCATGTTTCTATTTCAACAGCCAGGTGGGTGGTGGCATCATTTGCTGAGATAAAAATCTGCAGAGGAGAAGAATAGGTTCTTGGTGGCTAAGGTAAAGGTGATAGGAGCTCCTTTTGCACATGTGAAGTCTGGATTGTCCATTGGTGCCTACGAGGGACTGCATCTGGAATTTAGAGAGAGACCAGCGCGGGTGATGTAAACCAGTGAGCAGGCAGGACACACCCAGTGTTGGGGATGTAGACCAGTGAGTGGGCAGGACACAGACCAGCGTTGGTGATGTACGTCAGTGAGTTGGCAGGAAACAGAACAGCATTGGTGATGTAGGTCAGTGAGTGGGCAGGAAACAGAATAGCATTGTTGATGTAGGTCAGTGAGCGGGCAGGCCACAGACCAATGAAGGTGATGTAGACCAGTGAGCGGGCAGGACACAGACCAGTGCAGGTGATGTGTAGACCAGTGAGCAGGCAGGACACAGACCAGCATTGGTGATGTAGACCAGTGAGCGGGCAGGACACAGACCAGCATTGGTGATGTAGACCGGTGAGCGGGCAGGAAACAGAACAGCATTGGTGATGTAGGTCAGTGAGCGGGCAGGCCACAGACCAATGAAGGTGATGTAGAACAGTGAGCGGGCAGGACACAGACCAGCACTGGTGATGTAGACCAGTGAGTGGGCAGGACACAGACCAGCGGTGGAGATGTAGACCAGTGAGCAAGCAGGACACAGACCAGCGTTGGGGATGTAAACCAGTGAGCGGGCAGGACACAGACCAGCGTTGGTGATGTAGACCGGTGAGCGGGCAGGACACAGACCAGTGTTGGTGATGTAGACCAGTGAGCAGGCAGGATACAGACCAGCACTGTGTGGGCAGGACACAGAACAGCACTAGTGATGTAGACTAGTGAGTGGGCAGGACACACACCAGTGCAGGTGATGTAGACCAGTCAGCGGGCAGGAGACAGACCCCTGCCTCTTCTCTCAAACCACAGCAATAATCAACACAGAAGCTTCTATGAACAAATGTGGGGGGCATTTCCCGACCAGCTAGCAAGCTGACAGCCCTGTAGCAGATACCAGCTGAGGGTCCTCCAGTTCAATTCTGACACTATCCACGTGGAGATAGTGTCAGACCCGACAAGTTGAGGGCTCAGTCTCAAAACTGCACCCCCCCCAACCTGTGTCAAGTTTGGGCTTCAGGAACTTCTGACTGACCAGCTTCAAATTGGTGTTCCCCTGACCCCCTCTTTGGGTTCAGTTAATTTGCTAGAGTAGCTCATAGGACTTAGGGGTGCACGGCTATTGGTTTGTTATACAGGATATTACAAAGGATAGAGATGAACAGGATGAGGGATGGAGAAAGGGACATGGCGCCTCCTAGGCGCACCCTCCTCCTAGAGCCCCCATGTGCTCAGCTGTCTGGAAGCTCCAAACCCTGTCCTTGTGGGCCTTTTATGGAGGCTTCATTGGATGGACTTGATCGCGGCACGGGTGATCACGTTGAATGTGCTTGGACAAAAAGGAGATAACCTACACCCAGCAGGTCCTGTCTGTTCAGATTCTTGTCGGCGTCTCTGTACAGAATTCCTCCTTCCAGGGCATGGAAAGACCCCATTTGGAATGAGGGTCTTATGACTGACAATCAGATTAGAGTCGCGCCTTAGGCAGGTGAAAGGAGGGCAGGAGAGGATCAGAGAGAGAGAGAAAGAGATTCTGTGTACTGTAACAAGGGTTATGAAAGTTAGGATCCAGGAATCATGAACAAAAATACACACACACACACGTATATGGAGGGTGACAAAAAATGTATAGACATTTTAAGAAAGGCAAAAATGTATTAAAATTATAATAGGATCTCTCTCTCTCTCTCTCTCTCTCTATATATATATATATATATATATAGTATATTTCGTTATACTGATAACGAAAGATGCACACAAGCCATGTTTGAGCACCTCTTATAATTGCAGAAGTGAATTACAATTTTAATACAGTTTTTTCTTTTCTTAAAATGTGTATGCATTTTTTATCACCTTCTCTCTCTCTCTGTGTACCAAATAATATTACAATAAGAAATTAACTCATGCATTTATGGAGGTGGCAAATTCCTAAGATCTGCAGGATGGGAGGGCAAGCTGGAGACCCAGAGAGCTGATGGTGTAGTCTAGTCTGAAGGTTGGTAGACTTGTACCCAGAAAAGACAATGTTTCAGCTTAATTCCAAGGGCAGCAGAGTTCTCTCTTACTTGGAGGAGGGTTAGCCCTTTAGTTCTATTCAGGTCTTCAATGGGTTGAATGCTGCCCATCTTCTACATTGGGGAGGGCCATCTTCTTCACTAAACCTACCCATTTGAATGTTAATCTCATCTAAAAACACCCTCACAGAAACACCCAGGATAATGTTTGTCCATACCCCTGGGGACCCTATGACCCAGTCAAACTGGCATATAACATTAACTATGACTGGAAGTGATTTGTTTATTTCAGATATGCGGCACCTGCTCTGGACTTCCTGCCCTTGACCTTCTTGGTCCAAGTTCCCATTCTAGCTCTTGCCTTTGTCCACGGACTACAGAAACCCAGTCTGCTCATTAGAATTGTGATGGGGAGTTTCTGTGTGTACTGGACTTGAGACCTGGGAGAGAGTCCCAGGTTGGGTCAGAGTTGCCACCCAACTCTACAAAGAATGCTTATTGGTAGGTACCTCCTATTAAGAGGGAAATCTGGCAGTGTTGCTACTAGTAATTGTTTCATCTGTGCACAGCACACAATTCCCACAAGGAAAATCAGGGCTACACTGGTTCCTCAGAGCATTTGAGGATCTAGAAAAACATTGCAGGTATATTATTTTTTGCCATCCCTTAGGTAAACGTGATGGAACTGTTAACAGTTACTATCAGCTACATCTTGGTGCAAACTGAACGGCCCTCACTGCAGGATGAGGACTGTTGGATGGAACACATGTCACCTGCTGGGACTACCCCAAAGAATAAATTATGATTCAGCCTCTTGTTTCCCTGAGCAGAGCAGTGTTAATGGGAATAATGAAGATTCTACAAGGCTGGAGGTTTGGGGTAGTGGATGAATCATGAGTAAGACATTGGCCTTTATTTGGTGATTCTTGTTGACTCAAAATGTAACCAGAGTAGTAAGTAAGCTATCTCTTTTCAGGGGTTAATAAATTGTTTAAAAAGGCTACCTCTTCTGAGCCTCCCAAAATTGGTTTTATAGAAATGCCTCTTCATATAAAGTTTGAAAAATTGGGAGTAGGTCTTGGGGAGAGATGGAGAGTATGATCATTCTGGACTCTCTTTTTTTCCGATTTTAGTCCAGATTGGTTGTATTCCAAACCACAGCCACCACTGTGGGACTGTCTCTTCTCCTGTTTTGAACTGCATGGAACACTGTTCATTCTAGAAGAACTTTAAAAGGCCTTCATTTTCTTTCTTCTGCTTCTTGACTTAGATATTAAATTATTGGCTTTGTTTTTTTAGCTGTTAACCTCTCTAGTATTGAATCATGGCCCCTCTTTTACATAATGTGTATTCTTGGAAAAGTTATTTTACTTCTGTGAATGTTAGTTTCCTTACTTAGAAAATGGAGATACAGTGATCCCTTGGTTTTTTCGCCGTTAATGGGGACCAGAACCTTCCGCGAAAGCTGAAAAACCACGAAGTAGGATTTGCCCCTAGGAATTTTCGTGTATGCAGGTACAAGAATGTTTTAAATATGTAAACAGTATTTATACTTTACACATTTAAGACAAAAATTACAACAGTATACGTATTTACTTAAACGTGTCAGTGCTAATTAATAAGGTTAATTACAAAACCTTATACAGTAATAAACATT